>JAMBLF010001072.1:0-150288 GCA_030578115.1 Leucoptera coffeella
AATGTTGGAGGAACTTCAGCTCAAAGCTTCAATACCTGCTTCATTAACTGAAGTCACAGGAGTAATACGGAATGTGCCAACATATATGTCTAATAAAAATATTTATAATAACATATCCAGTACTAAAGACATAATAATGGTACGGCGTCTCATGCGCAGGAACAAAGATGAAGATGGAAATATAAATATTGTTCCTACACAAACTGTAGCTCTTACTTTCAGTTCTAATATTCTGCCAGATCATGTAGACATAGACTCGTGGTATTTTAATGTATCCAAATATATTCCTCCGGTAAGTCAATGCCTTAAATGTTTAAGATTCGGACATATAGCTAAATTTTGTAAAAATAATCAAAGATGTTCCATATGTGGTGAAGATCACTCTTATAAAGATTGTACAAAAGATGTTAAGGATGCGGTATGCGTTAACTGCAAACAGAATCATATTGCTATTTCATCTGCTTGTTCGCTCAAAAAGAAGAAGATAGAGGAAAATAAAAATAAGTACGAAAGAGTTAGTTATAATAAACTATTTAATTATAATGACAAAGATTTTCCGATATTAAATTCTAGGCCGCAACTAGATACATTACTTAAGTCAGAAAATTTTATGGAGTTTTTAGTCCCATTTATAGTTAAAATAATAACACTGCATAAGACTAATAACATAAAAATTAATTCAGAAGGAATTAAAAATATTCTAAATGAAAGCATAAATGAAAGTAAACATATTTTTAGTAAAAAACTTTAATGGATAAATTAAATATTTGTCAATGGAATGCTCAAAGTCTAATAAGTAACAAAAATCATTTTTCATATTTTTTATCTAATTTCAATATTCATATTGCTTTAATTTCAGAAACTTGGTTAAAGCCAAATCAAAATATTACTTTTAATGGTTACAATATTGAACGTTTAGATATAGGTACTTCACATAATGGAGTAGCTATTTTAATACACAAAAGTCTATCCTATTCAATTTTGAATACAATTTACAGTCCTTCTGTACAGAATATAGCAATTAATCTAAATTTTAACAATGAGTCAATTTCATTGATTAGTTTATATAGTCCAGCTTTGGCTTCTCCGTCCAATTTTGATTATAAATTCCTGGATAACTTAATAAAATCTGTACCTCAGCCATTAATTTTGTCGGGTGATTTCAATGCACATCATACAGTTTGGGGCTGTAATTCTATAAATGAACGTGGGCGAACTCTTCTAAGTGTAATTGATGATAATAACTTATGGATGCTTAATGATGGTCAGGTAACAACAGTTGGTTCAAATTCTTGGAGACCTAATGCATTAGATTTAACTTTTGTTTCATCATGTTTATCTGTACGTTGTGACTGGTGCGTCCATGATGATCCTTTAGGAAGTTATCATTTGCCAACCGTTATCAAGATACAAGGGCGACCTGTAAGTACAAATTATAATCATAATACCACAAATTATTTTCGTCCTAATTATACCATGGTAGATTGGGTCAAGTATGAGTTACTTGTTTCTCAAAGACTTTCCTCATTTTTATTGGACTATGCTAATCCGCTTAATTCTTATAAACAGCTTACACAAGTTTTACTTGATTCAGTTTCAAGAGCTAATGTTAGTTACAAAAAGAGTAACAAATCTTCTAAAAGGAAAAATAGGGTCCCATTGCCTTGGTGGAATGACACATTCAACTCAGCAGTTCAAAGGTGTAAAAACGCTTACATACTGTTCAAAAATAACCCAACTACAGAAAATTTTGTCTTTTTTAAACGAGAACAAGCTATTAAAAAACTTACTCTCAGAAGAGAGAAAAGGCAATCCTGGCTCACAATGTGTGAGAAATTTAATAGATTAACACCAATTTCTTATATTTGGAGCATGATTAAAAGATTTAATGGGTCATTTTCTAAGAAACATTATTCAACAGACAATAATTCATGGATTTCTAATTTTTTAAATAAATTTACTTCAAATACAAATGAAAGTGATCCAATTTTCTTACCTAATTGTTCCTTATCCAATGAAACTGATTTTTTAACAAAACCTTTTAATATATGTGAATTTACTGCAGCTTTGAATACTAGGCGGGATTCTGCTTTTGGATTGGATAACATTTCTTACAGAATGTTTAAAAACTTGGATTATTTAAGTAAGAAAGTGGTATTAAAAGTTTACAATTTACTCTGGGAGAATGATGTCATTCCATCTGAATGGAAAGTAGATTGTTTGGTGCCTATTCTAAAGCCAGGTAAGGACCCTAATGATCATGATTCTTATCGTCCTGTAGCTCTGACATCATGTGCTGCTAAGTTATTTGAACAATTACTTAAACAGAGACTTGAGTATTTCATTGAATTTAATAAAAAGTTACCTTTTAATCAGTTTGGCTTTAGGAAGGGGTTTTCTGCAATGGAGAGTTTCAATCATCTCTTGCTGGATATTAATTCTGCTTTTTTAAATAACAGGTTCTTAGTAAGTGTATTTTTTGACATTATTGGAGCTTTTAATAATATAGATCATCAAATTTTAGGTAATGAACTTCAACAACTTGGCATTCCTGAAAAAGTAATTATATGGATTTGTAGATTTGTTCATAGGCGTCATGTTTTTGTTAAGTTTCAAAATAATCTTTATGGTCCTCAATTTTCATATAAAGGAGTTAGTCAGGGAGGAATATTAAGCCCTCTGTTGTTTATTTTATACATAAATAAATTAAATTCAATTTTAGGTAAAAATGTTGAGAATTTGCAGTTTGCAGATGACTTGGTTATTTATGCTTCAGGCACAAATATGTCACAGACAGAAAACATCATAAATAGTGCTTTATTTAAATTAAAACAATATATTGATTATCTTAAGTTAGACGTGAGCTTATCTAAGACCAAAATAGTTATTTTTAGTCGTACAAGAAAATGGACAGGAAATTTTATTTACAACAATGCAATTTTACCTATAGTTCCTGAGACTCGCTTTCTTGGAGTGATTTTTTCTAGTAATCTGTCTTGGGTTAGTCATGTTAATTTGATTTCTGATAGAGCAAACAGAGCTTTCAATGTTCTTAAGTCTTTGGCTGGTATTTCTTGGGGTGCTGATCCTAAAATTTTATTAATGTTATATAAATCAATAGTGCGTTCACATTTTGAATATAGCTATACCTGCTTTGCATCAAATGATAAATTATTAAGAAAGTTAGACTTAATTCAGAACAAATGTTTGCGTCTCATAACTGGTGCTATGTCTACCACTCCAATAGTTTCAATGGAAATGGAAACCAATATTCAGCCGCTTAGGTTAAGATTCATGTATCTGAAATACAAGTTTTTTATGCGTCTTAGTATAGTAGAAAATAATCATTTATTAAAAAAAATCATAAATGCTCTGAACTCTTTTTCCTCTCCTAATTCAAGCAAAAGGCCTTTCATTTTAACTGATGTTACATTCATTCTTGAACTCATTGAGCAATTTAATATTTATAAAACCTTTGATACTCAACCTTGTTTTGTAGAATCATATGAGAGTAAATTTTGTAATATTCCTATTATAATTAATAGGGAATTAGATACAAAAGAGCTTTTTAATGATGAGCTTCATTGTAATTGGGACTCATTTGAACAGATTTATACTGATGCTTCTAAAAATAAGTTTGGAACAGCTATAGCATTTTATCATTATCAAGTTAAGTATGGTAGAGCATTCCGGCTAGAGGATTCCTTTAGTATTTTTAGTGCTGAAGCTTTGGCATTATTTGAGGCATTGACTTACATTAAAAATGATAAAGCATCTAAGAACATTAGGAATTGGTTGTTAATTAGTGACAGCATGTCTGTGTTAAAATCCTTAAAAAACCAAATTTTTAACAACAAAATTAATTATATAGTTAATAAAATTAGGTCATTATGTAGTTACTTAATTGTGAATATGGGAAAGAATATCCAATTTCTTTGGACCCCAGGTCATAAGGGGATTCAGGGTAATGTAGAAGTAGATTATTTAGCTGGTTTAGGGACAAAGTTGTGTGGAAAACCTAACAAATATTTTTTACCATATACAGATTTATTACCAGAAGTTAAACATTATATACTTAAGATTTGGTCACAACAGTGTAATACTGTTACTCAATATAGAGGCTCATGGTATTTTAAGATTAACAATGAAGTTGGGTTAACACCATGGTTTAATAAATCTAATGTATACTTGAATAGAAAATGTTATGTACAGATCAATAGGTTACGGTTTGGTCATTGCAGATTTAATGCTCACCTGTATAGAATGAAAATGATAACTTCTCCTTTATGTACAGATTGTAATTTAAATGTTGAACAAAATTTGCATCATATTATATTCGATTGTCCAGCTCATAACTTAAATAGAATTTTACTTATAGATGAACTTTTAAGAATATTTGGACGTAGATAAGCAAATAGGATCCAACCCACAACATGACCGAAAATGAGTTAAGTATACCAAACTGCTCGTCAAGGTCTATAGAGATCCCGCCACATAAGGTGGCAGTTGGAGGCGTCGCCACAGTCGCGTAATTCAGTGTTACCAGTAAACACGCCAAAACTAGCACTCACTGTGCCATACGGCTCGATACATTATAGGTTTCATTTGTAACGGTCTTTGGTTGCAGAGCTATAAACTCAAATAAAACAAATTAATATATCAAAGTCAAAATATGTTTATTAAACTATTTCAAACATGATTATTAATTAACGGGACTTATCCTTCTTATTATATATTACATATATTATGTGTTCCTTCACTCTGTCCGCAATAGACCGTTTAGTGTGTTCGACGTAGGATTTCCCACAGCTGCAATCAATCTTATACACACCCTTATATCTTATATCATGAGTATAAATCGCGAATCTCTTAAAACTATTATTTCAAACATGGCACTGAGCATTGTCTTTACATATTTTTTACCGAGGTTAGATCAGCGGAGACCCTAGCTTGGAGAAGAACTAACAAGAAACTCCGGAAATCAATTTATTATAATCACCCTTAACAAACATAAAAATTACAAAGAGTGGGCAAAAAACACAACGCTGGTAATACTAAATTTACCTTTCATACAAAATAACACGCAATGGCGGTAACGTCAAATTTAGTTCCAAGTTTGGCTACTGCCACCTTATGTGGCGGGATCTCTACTTTCGATTAGCAAAAACAATCCAAGTAAAATACGAATATTTTGACATTAAAATGACACTGGTTACCAAGCCACATGTATGGCAAACCCCTATTTTAGTTTCATAAAAACGATCCATTCTCCTTGGATCTTATTGTAAAACGGTCAGTCTAAGAAACTGACACCAAAATAAAATGTTTAAAAAAATCCAAAGCATGTGGATCCTTTTAGATTATAATATTTAATTCAAATCTATGCAAAAGATAAATCACTAAAAAGATTCAGAAAGCATGAATCTTTTTTGTTAAACAATTTTTTTACTAAATAATGCACTGGTTAAATCACAAAAACGATTCAGAACATTTGGATCTCTTTTGTTAAACTAAATTTTTATTTAAAAAATGTAGAAAGCTAGTTGTTTTATTAATTTAATGAACAGTTTTTAACGATTTAGGGTGAAGCCAAACGAGCGTAATTTCTGCTGCGTATTTTCGGTTGCGTAAATTACGTTGCGTTCGGTTTCATACAAATACCCAGTTTGTGCCACACGACGACTCAAAATCAGCTGAAGTTTTGTATGGAGCCAAAAGAATTTGCGCGACTCACAACTCACAAAATTACGCTCGTTTGGCCTCACCCTTAAGTGGCAATTCGCTGCTTTGAATCCTTTTTGCGAAATGAAAATGAGCTTAACATAATTGAAAATAGCTTTTATCAAAAAGGATCCTAACACACATTTAGCTGAATATCTCAAGATATAAAGCTAAACTCAATACAATTTATATGTATGAATAAAATATACATTGACACACACATATTTTCTTAAGAAACAATAAACACAAACAAGTTTATTAATGAGCAAACACAGGTTAAACTTCAATCTTCAATAACTCAAATGTAACATTTTGTGGGTAGGATCGTTTTTGCTTATCTACGTCCATTTGACGTTATACCTTGTACGTTACATGATATTTTAAAATGCACTTCTAGAGTACCCGCCACATAAGGTGGCAGTTGGAGGCGTCGCCACAGTCGCGTAATCCAGTGTTGCCAGTAAACACGCCAAAACTAGCACTCACTGTGCCATACGGCTCGATACATTATATTGAGGTTTTATTTGTAACGATCTTTGGTTGCAGAGCTATAAACTCAAATAAAACAAATTAATATACCAAAGTCAAAAGTCAAAATATTTTTATTCAAAATAGGCCCTATCATAAGCTCTCTTTGAAAGTTATTTTATGATCTAAGTACAAATTAAAAAAACTATATATTGACAAAAGGAATATATATGAGTGAAGTGGAAGGGCGGTTACGTAGGGGCCGGCCTAATAAGACATATATGTAACAGTCAGATAGACGCTATATTGAAAAAAGGTGACGTTAGGAGTACCTATAACCGCCGAGAGTGTATTAGAGAATGTATGAATGTCAATGAAGCGAAAGTGGTCTGTCAGGATCGGGACAAATGGGGATCCGTGATCTCTGCCTACCCCTCTACAGGGAATCAGGCGTGATGTGTATGTATGTATGTATGTAAAACTATTTCAAACATGGCACTGAGCATTGTCTTTACATATTTTTACCGAGGTTAGTTCACCAACCATTTCGGCTGCTCAAGATGCCACGTCATGAAGACCACGACCGCTCTGATAAGAGCGTAACGATTGAGAAGAAGAAGTTCAGCGGAGACCCTTGGAGAAGAACTAACAAGAAACTCCAGAAATCAATTTATTATAATCACCCTTAACAAACATAAAAATTACAAAGAGTGGGCAAAAAACACAACGCTGGTAATACTAAATTTACCTTTCATACAAAATAACACGCAATGGCGGAAACGTCAAATTTAGTTCCAAGTTTGGCTACTGCCACCTTATGTGGCGGGTACTCTACTTTTCAACCACTTTGTAATTTTATTTTTTCAAGTTTTAGTGATGTACTATAATATAGTAATTTTTTTTTTTTTGTACAGAGTTCTTATATAATTTCATTACTATTGTGTTAAATAAATACACCATTTCGTTTTGTCCGTCTGTTTGTTAGTTTGTAAGTTTTGTTATTGTATAGTTTTGTATTTCTTAAGATTTGGCTGTATGGCTTATGTACCTTTGCCTTCACTTTGTGTGTAAATAAATAAAAAAAAAAAAAAAATCAACCAACCAAGAAAAAAAATCGTGTGGCAAGTGTTTGTTTATTGAGTGTTGTATGAAAAATTTCGTAGATACAATTGAGTTATATTTTCTATCATAAGATAGTTTATAGATTTACTATACAATGACGACCACCACTAGAGTGGCAGTGTCGCAAATATTGCGTAGCAAGGATGAGGGCGATGAGCAGGAAGAACCGAAGAAAAAGTCCCGTGAGGACTGGCGCAAAGCTAAGGAACTCGAGGAGGCGAGGAAAGCTGGTACTGCACCAGCTGCTGTTGACGAAACTGGTAAGTTCCCATAGATTTATAGTAATTGAGACATACCTGTAATGTGTCGTAATTTTTAATTAAATTTCATTATTTTCTCTAAGGAAGGCTTATAAAAAGATAAGTTTAGTAACAACCTCAATCTTAAGCTGCATGATATTATCAGGAATAGTTTAAGGTAATGAAAATTCGTTATATTTAGTGGCAAGTCATATGATATAAACATAAACGTTTTCATTTTCAGGCAAAGACATAAACCCTCATATCCCGCAGTACATAGCCTCAGCCCCATGGTATTATGGCTCAGCTGGACCTACCCTGAAGCATCAGAGGCCACAAGATGACAAGGAATCCAAATTTACCAGATTAGACACTTATTATCCTAAAGGGGTTGATACGGTAAGTACAAGTCACAATAAAGGTTATTTTTACTAACATTTATATGCTTTTAAGCCTTAAAAGGGTCACAAGAGTCATGTTAAGCAAAACCCTCAGCAATATAATAACTTGTTAATGATATACAGTAATATTGAACATATGGTATGTTATATATTGTTATAAAACAAATAATATACAGTAGAATTCATTTATAACGACGTCGCTTACAACGACTAACCGTTTATAGCGTCGGTATTATTTACTCAAGTTTGGTTTAATAGTAAAATACTGAGAAAATATAACCGTTTAGTGCGACTCCGGTTAGAACAACAAACTGCTTATAGCGACAATTTTTACGATAATTCGTCCGTTTAAAACGACGCGCCGTGTTTTTTGTTACATTTTTTGGGACCGAATGACCCATACCTCGGCCCCCTCACATTCCCCGCGCCCTTCACCGTTTTAATTCTCCTTATTGGCGCGCGTACCTGTCAAAAACAACCCCAAATAACAGATTTCCTACGTAAGTGCCATTATTACAGTACATTACGTACCTATGTTTGTAATTTGGTATCTTCATAGTACATAATTACATACAAATGTAAATATCCGTTTTATACGTCATCCGGTTAGTACGACATTATATCGCCGGTCCCTTGAAAGTCGTTATATCCGGATTCTACTGTATATGTATTTTGTAAAATCTTTCTTGTTGTTGTAATGCAGATTCATAATTTACAAGCTAACAATACAATATTAACTTGAATTCTCATATCTCCGTGCAGAGGCAAACACAACTGTCATTTTCTTGCTCTTGATAAACTGTAGATGCATCAAATCAGCTAAATTTCTGTGGTTTAATGTAGATTATTTTTATTGATTGACTTAATTTGTTTAATGTTTAAATAATAATGAATTATTTGACTTAAATTTCTATTCCAGACAAAAGTGGTGACAAAATTCAGGAAGGGCGCCTGCGAGAACTGTGGAGCCATGACGCACAAGAAGAAGGACTGCTTAGAAAGACCCAGAAAGGTATTTCTTATAAATATGTTCTATAATCCCCAAATAGAATATTATTTGTCACTCTTAAAAAGTATCATGTCCAATGTATATAAATATAAACAAGTCACTTTGCATACATATATACATACATACTTATCATGTCTGATTCCCTGTAGAGGGGTAGGGAGAGATCACGGATCCCCATTTGTCTCGATCCTGACATACCACTTTCGCTTCATTGACATTCATACATCCTCTCATACACTCTTGGCGGTTATAGGTACTCCTAACGTCACCTTTTTTCAATATAGCATCTATCTGACTGTTATATGTCTTATTAGGCCAGCCCCTACGTAACCGCCCTTCCACTTCACTCATATATATTCCTTTCCTCCACTATGCAGTATTAGTTATAACTTTGCAGCAGTCAGTATTATATTGGCTGGAATATTTTTTGAAGGGTCATTTGAAATATTTTGTAACGTTGTTAGTATAATATCCAATACTAACTACACACCAATGTAACACTATATTATCAGTTATCATATATCAATGTATCTGTATTTTTCAGTTGGGTGCTAAATTCACAAATGCAGGCATAGCTCCAGATGAATTCATGCAGCCTAATTTGAACCTGAGCTATGACGGGAAGCGGGACAGGTGGAACGGCTACGATCCGGAAGAGCACAAGGCCATCATAGAGGAGTACAAGAAGATTGAAGAGGCTAAGAGGGAGCTGAGAGCGCAGAAATTGGAAGAAGGTATGTTATATATACATATTAAAAGATTGACAAAAGGAATATATATGTGTGAAGTGGAAGGGCGGTTACGTAGGGGCCGGCCTAATAAGACATATAACAGTCAGATAGACGCTATATTGAAAAAAGGAGACGTTAGGAGTACCTATAACCGCCGAGAGTGTTTGAGAGGATGTATGAATATCAATGAAGCGAAAATGGTCTGTCAGGATCGGGACAAATGGGGATACGTGATCTCTGCCTACCCCTCTACAGGGAATCAGGCGTGATGTGTATGTATGTATGTATATTAAAAGAAAAATTTTTACACAAGTAAGCAAATGTCCCACCTCAGTAGAACTCCATTAGTTTACAATCAGTGTGTGACTGTTCATCATTTGATTTACTGTAAAAACAAAGATTTTATATTAAAAATTATAGGTAACTTCAAATTTAGTAAAAAAATATTTAAACATTACTATAGTAATAAATTAATTGTGCAGCAAGTGTACTTATAACTAATTTTGTTCGTAGATCCATCAGCGGCAGACGAGGATGTGGCTGAGGAAGACGAAGACAAATACGTGGATGAAGTGGACATGCCTGGAACTAAGGTAACTACAGTGTACACGCAATAATATCATACAAAGTTATGTCAAATACCACCCTTTTATTCCTCATATACTTGATTCTCTAGTAGTCTCCAACGGTAGAGTAATGCAAGTTATTCAATATAACCTTTTAAATATTCACGTTCTCTTATCCCTTGCAGGGTGGATAGAACATCAACACCATCTTATTCACTTATAGCATGAGTATACAGCATATATTTGCATTGTCATGCAATATTGCTGATAGGTATTATCATTTAAACAATTATATGTTTATTTATTTGTTACAATGTACTGCAGACTACAAGAAACATTATTTTTTGATTTAAATGTTTAAAATTTGTGCAGTTATTATGTTAGTATTGTGTAAATAAATGGTTTTCAATTTATATAAGAGTTGGGTTTATACAGAATTTACTAACAATCTTTTTCTTTCCAGGTGGACTCGAAGCAGCGTATCACAGTGCGCAATCTGCGTATCAGGGAGGACACGGCCAAGTACCTGCGCAACCTGGACCTCAACTCCGCCTACTACGACCCCAAGACAAGATCCATGAGGGACAACCCCAACCCTAATGCTGTGGAGTGAGTAAAAAAAACAAAACAAACAAAAACAAACACATTCACGACCATTAATCCTTGCGGGGTAGTCAGAGGTTCAGGTGTCCATCTCCGCAAGTGCGAAGGTAGTAATTCTATGGACACCTCGAACCAACGTGTTAACCAGATAGTCAGTACTCAATGTGACAGGTGGTCAGCCATGTCGCCATTTACAAGCACTAACTATTATCTACTATTATTACTAGTGAGTGAGCTGTGATAGTATTTTTTCAGATTGGACCAAACCTCGGAGATACGATAATATCTCCTAAGTCACTTTTTAGTATCAATATAGAAGTTTTGATTTCATTTGAAACATTAGTGACCAGTTATTCGCCCTTCGGCCAATTCAGTTCCATTAAATTTACCCTAAGTCGAAAGAACGGCAGCTAAATGGCTTTTTTTTTACTTACGTACTAACGCGGGATATATTAGACTATCAATTATACATTTCATTAAAATTTATTTAAATTTATGTCAATGTAGCGTAGGTGGTTTGTAAGGATCGGGACAGATGGGGATTCGCGTTCTCTACTCACCACTCTAATACGAATCGGATGTGATGTGTATGAATGTAAATAGACTTTCGCTTCATTGACACTCATTCACCTCCTCATACACACTCGGCGGTTATAGTTACTTCTAACGTTACCCTTTTTCAAGGGCATGCTTTTATGGTTTGGACATGTTATGCGGATAAATGATAATAGCACAGATAATATAATACTACAGTACAGTAGATTGACAAAAGGAATATATGTGAGTGAAGTGGAAGCGTGGTTACAGGGCCGGCGCAATAAGACATATGACAGTCAGATAGACGCCATATTAAAAAAGGATGTATGTATTTAATTGTTTTTTATTTATGATATGAAACTGGGTCGTGATGCAATTGACCAAACATACAGAAATGTAACCTCTCCAAGGTAACGCCACAAAACACGATCACTCGTGGCCCTCAGCCAACCACTACCAGCGACCTTTTTAGGTCATCGGTCCATCTGGCAGGGGGGCGTCCCACACTACGTTTACCGAGACGTCGCCATTCGAAACCCGTTTTCGAGAACGTCCAGCAGTGGACTGTCATAGGCTGATTGTTTTTTTTTTTTTAACTAAAATGGGCTCACTCTTGACCCTGTTTGCAACTCAAAGGAGGCGACAAACAGAGTCTAAGATGTAGCGAGCTTGCCCAGAAAATGCCTATGCACCCTAGTTTTGAACAACTGTGGATTAAATACCTCCGGGAATACAGAGGCAGGCAGGGAATTCCCGCATTATGAATGACGCGTTAAAGCGATTTGTGCGGGCACGCGGTAGCTCTACCAAATGGGGATGGTATCCCGCCGTTTCGTTTTTGTTTGATTGATTGAATGATAGAAATGTATACATTTAATTGATTGTATATTCATCACCCATTCGTTGTCAGGTCAGACTACGCAGGTGAGAACTTCGTCCGCTTCACGGGCGACACGGTGGGCGCGGCCAGAGCGCAGCAGTTCGCCTGGGAGGCGCAGGGCAAGGGGCTGGAGCTGCACCCGCTGGCAGAGCCCACCAAGCTGCAGCGGCTGCAGACTGAGTACGAGAGGAAGAAGGACCTCTTCAAGAATAAGGTACGGGGGATAAAAGACTGGAGATAGTCTGTTTTATAACGCCAAGGCAATTTATTTACTATAATTCAACGTAGCTCAGAAATTCGACGTAGCTCAGTTGTTTGGGGCTTGGCTCTGTATCAGTAGGTACAGGGTTCAAATCCCGCTTGAGCATGTACCAATGGAAATGAATTTTAATGAATTTCTATGTACATTTTCGTAATAAAAACACATTTACGAAATGCATCGAATTATACGGTGAGGGAAAACATCATGAGGAAACCTACCTGTTCGTCGAACAGGTAATAGTTAGTGCTTGTAAATGGCGACATGGCTGACCACTTGTCACATTGAGTACTGACCATCTGTTTAACTCGTGGGTTCGACCCAGTTGCATAGGCCGTGGTCGCGGGAAGACTAGCGTCTCAGCTAATGTCTGTCTACCCTCACAGTTGGAATTTTTGTTAATTCATAGCACGACACACTATCCGAAGACACATCCGCAGTCTCACATAGTAAATAAAATGAGTATAAATCGCGAATGTTTAAAAATAACTAACTTTAAGTCATATTCAAAAAAGGACGTTAATGTATGTGTGCTAAGTTACATATACGTTCACGTCGTTTAATCCCTTCGGCGTGGATAGAAGCTCAGAGAAAAAGGGAAAATCTTCTTGGTAATTTTTTGATATGAATATTGCGATTGTGATGTCATAAGGAACATTGATGATTTCTTTGACCACTAGGCTTTAACTCATTCGACGCCGCGCCATTTTTCAGCGTCTTACTAGCGGAGCCGCCATACAAACGGTCATGAACACGCGAGGCGTGTCCGCGACTCTGCGGCTAAGTAACAATGAACACGCCACGCGTGTCCACTGGCTCTGCGCGAAGTTTAATGTTTCTAGATACGTTAATAATACATTGTGGTAGTTTATTTCCTAAGTTCTATTTGTGCAACGAAAGAGATAAGGTTGTGGCAACAGTATAGTGATTTAAAACCAGGAATTGTGGCGGAATATGGATATTCTCTTTAGTAGGTAAATTAAATATGATGTGAATCTCAAACTTTGTTGTTTGTATGGTATATAAATTATTTACTTATCAATCGACTAAAATCACTCAGGAACATAATATTGTGTACTTACTAATATTATAATACAATCACTAATAAACGTAATCGCAAGACTAAAACAAGCTAACGTAGTGAGTTTGATGGAAAGTTAAACAAACTTTTAGAACCTCTGGTCGCATACTCGAAGTGGACACGCGTAGCGTGTTCTTGGCATTACACAAGGTATTAGTTTTTAGTATAAACATCACTTCTTTCAAAGTAGAAACCACGTGAATATATGGTTATTCGTTTGGTAAATACCATGTACACAAATTCTTATTAAATTTTTTCATGTACTTTTCGAGATATAATCGAAAACTTATGGACACGCGAGGCGTGTCCGCGGCGTCGCGAGTAGAATTTTCATGGACACGTGAGGCGTGTCGTTGGCTCCGAATGAGTTAAGTCGTCTCCTACAATATGCCAGGCTAAACGGCAGCAACTGAGCATTCATTTAACATCCTACTTTAACACGAATCGAAGTTAAGTCAATAGTATTATGGTAATATCTGTAATATTCTTCATCATTTTGAGCAAATACCATAAAGTAAACATATCCACAATATTTCTGTTTAGTTCTCTGTGTACAAGTTGCAACATAGTTGTGTCCAACATTGAGGCGTCTATTTTAAGTATAATACATTATCTTACCACTATCCTACTAACCATTACTTGCACGGCACAGGTAACCCAATCAGTGCTAGAGAAATACGGTGGAGAGGAACACCTGCAGGTTCCCCCAAGGGAACTACTCCTAGCGCAGACGGAGGTCTTCACGAGGTACAACCGGGACGGAACCCTCGCTGAAGGCGCCGAGAAGCAGATCGCGAGGTATGTTGATTCAATAGGGGACTGGCGGAATACCAGTGTTGGTTATGTCAGTGTAACCACTGGGGTCATTAATGAAATGATGTGCTATAAAATAAGTTTATTTATTATTATTAAGTTAAGCCCTACCATTACAGGATAACCCTAATGCGGTAGAGTAACACAATTTTTACAAAAATAAACGTATAACAAAAATATAACATTGCTATCTAATATCAACTTAACCTATAACATAAAATATATATACCCAAACGTGTGAATTCTCCCAGATCACAACTGAATAGGTCCAGCTCTTCGGCTATCAAGTTGAGAGTTATAACATACATATACTTTGCCAAAGCTTATCCCTTGCAGCGGGTATTGGACATACTATTAAAATAAATAATATGTATTTTATGACAACATATCATGTCACGACAAGCCTTCACACTAATAGAAACATGAATATTATCTTAAAGGTTGGGATGGTACTCCATGTAGCTTTCCAATAACTATCCTATAACTGCTAGATAATTATGCATCAGTGATTACATACATACGCTTCTCGATTTGTGTAAACACATTCCCTCTTTATTGTGGCGGGGTAGTCGAGGTTTGTGTGCCCATGTATCAGTTAATCTTCTTTTACGTAAGTTTGGTTGACTCCTTCTATGGCCATATGAATATATCGATGTGTAATAATAACATACTAATACATTAGTTAGTGTTCTACGGTAGATCTCTCATAGACGCATAGATTTTAGCTACTAAACCGAGTTTTAACACTATAATATAAATTAATGTTGGCAGGAGCAAATACGAAGAAGATGTATTGATAAACAACCACACTACAGTGTGGGGGTCTTACTGGCGCGACGGCCAGTGGGGCTACAAGTGCTGCCATTCCTTCATCAAGGTAAGTACACACATGGCATTGTTACTCCATTAGGGATGAATGGATCCTTGAAGAGATAATATGTTGTCGATCACTCTAATGATCCAAGAATAGTTTTTTTTTATTCTCTCATCTTCCATTCACCACTAAGGTTATGTCGGCTGAAGTACAAACACTGATGCCACGGCGTCTGAACTTCTTGTTATTCAGTCGCCATGATTACACCAACGCCGCCAGCCGCTACAACCAAGGAAAAACGAAGTCGAAGCTGCAATTCTTCTCTTGATTGTTCTTCGGTTCGTTTCAGTTGAGGATCTAAATATAATCACAAAGCAAACATATTTAGCCATTTTTGTCATCACAATTGACTAAATATTCAGCCGAAAATATTTTTTTGTATTTTCAACTTTCACTGAGCTGCTGACTTTGTTGACGCACCATAGACGACTGAAGAATACTTGGAATGAGTAAAAAAATTCGATGCACGAAATTTCAGTCCGGTATCCAATACCAATAACATTTAGATAGATCACCAAAATGGTGATCAGTCTAAATGTTATATTACACTCATCCCTTGTTCATCTTTTACCTTTAACTTTGTAAAAGACCAATTAACAAAATCCTTCTCACCACATTCTAATACAGTTTAAGTACCAATTCAACATAATAACTTTCCAAATCATCACAAAGATTAATAAATTAAGATTGACAAAAGGAATATATATGAATGAAGTAAAAGGGCGGTTACGTAGGGGCCGGCCTAATAAGACATATAACAGTCAGATAGACACTATATTGAAAAAAGGTGACGTTAGAGAGTGTATGAGAGGATGTATGAATGTCAATGAAGCGAAAGTGGTCTGTCAGGATCGAGACAAATGGGGGTCCGTGATCTCTGCCTACCCCTCTACAGGGAATCAGGCGTGATGTGTATGTATGTATTAATAAATTTATTTTTAATAGATGTCTTACTGCGTGGGAGAAGCGGGTAAGGGCGTGGTGATGGACCTGCACGAGCAGCCTTCCACCTCCGGCGCCACCAACACCGTGCTGAGAGCCAACTCACAAGAGAAGACTGAAAGGAAGATGGACAAAACTGAGAAGAAGAAGAAAAAGAAAGGTGAGACTTTTTAATTGTTTATATTTGTTCTTATTTAGCATAATCTCGGACTGATGTATAATATATGATATGGGTGACGTACATTCCAGAATTGAATAAATAAATAAATGATTGGATTCGATGTACCTATTTGTCTTGTGATGGCCATAATTATGGTAAACGGTGACTTTTCCATAAGTATGTCTTTTTTGTCAGACTCTATGGAATGCAACTGCTTAGCGGAAGTTTGACTATGCAAGGTACACCTAGTGTAAGTATGCAATCGCAATTTATTGGACTAAGGGTTTTCTTAATTTATTTTGAACGTGACAATCTAGTCACTGTCAATTCATACGTATGTCATCGACCAGCATATACTAGTCCGCTGCTGGACGTAGGCCTCCCCAAGGGTATGCAACAAAACACGATCATTCGTGGCTCTCATTCGGCCACCACCAGCGACCCTCTTGAGGTCATCGGTTCTACGACAGACGTGGCCGACCCACTGCCACTTCAGCTTACAACAATGATAGACTATGTCAATCACCGGACTCTGTTCCTTAACGAGATACCCAGCATTGAACGCTCCATTGCTCGGTGAGCGACATGTAGTCGGTGAGTCAGCCGACCTGTCCTGTTTCACGTCTCAGCTACGAATTTCATTACGGGTAGTACACGCTGGTTATAAACCCTGGTTTTCAGGCACTGCGGTACGTATGTATCCCACAACAACAGACTAAATGAGACGAAATGTTCCTCAAGTTATTTCGTCTATTGAAATCAGTAGGTATATATTGTTCTTCAGATTTAATAGTAATATATAATCTTTGTGCACAGTAAAGAGAGAGAGAGATTCCTCCACATCTTCATCGTCATCCTCAAGCAGCAGCTCCAGCAGTTCAGAGTCAGAAAAAGAAGATATCAGAACGAAAACAGAGAAGACTAGCAAGAAAAAGAAGGATAAGAGGAAGGCCAAGAAGAAGATCAAGAAGCACCAGGCTAAGGAGGATAAATTGAAAAAGGTAGGTTTAGGAACAATGTGGTAATGGCTTGTGGCGACCTCTAGAGCGCCACACACACAGAGAAACCTAAGTAAACCTAAGTTGCAATTAGTTAAACATAATTACCACAGATGACGCCGCCAAGAATAAATGATTAAGATTTTAAGTTTATACCTATGATGGTTATCGTATATTAGAAACAGTAAGTCTGTGTTCCCCTTTTATTAACCACTACACGTTACTTATAATTATAGTTCAACCGTTATGTCTGTCACGTAAATAGTAACTAAAAATAGTGATTGTCTGGCCATAGTTACTAAAGTACATAAAAAGTATCAGTTTTCATTACTTCCTTTTATCAGAGGCTACTTCGAACCCACTTTTCTCTAGATTGTCAGCATCTAACATGTCATATGATTTTACATATTGTCGTTTACAAATGTTGTATGCTACATATAGGAATAAACATAACTTCCTCACGATATGTTAGTTTTCCCCAATGCGAACCGAATTTAATAACACCTAACGTAATGAAATGAAAATCTTTTCATTCAACATAGGGATATACTATCACTTATTGAACGTAAAAAAAAAAAATTTCATAAAAATATGTAATTAACATAAAAACTTAACTCTACTCTTCCTCCAGGCAATAAAGGAAGAAGAAAAGCAGCAGCGAAAGGCAGATACCCTCCTTGCAACGGAAGAACGGAAGAGGCCCTACAACAGCATGTACGAGGTGAAAGCTCCCACAGAGGAAGAGAGGGAAGCCTACCTCATGAAGCGGAGGAGGGATGAGGATCCTATGGCGCACTTCCTGGGGTAAAGGGTTGAATACCAGGGGTTAATGGGTCAATAGGACTCGTAGAAGTGATATAGAACTGTAAAGTGATTGATTGTGAATGTAACTTTTTGAATTCTTTTTGTAATAAATTGGAATATGTAAGGATTTTGAATTTGAAATCGGTGATGTTGATATACTGACGACAAAACAGTTACTGTTTTCACCTATTTGACACTTTGGTATGTCTCAATGTGGGATGCTCCATACTACTTCAGAGTTCAAGCTCTACTTCAGAGTGATCATGTAAATAATGTGTGTATACTAGAGTAAGGTAAGGTACCTTAGTAAGGATTTACTAAGGATTTTATTGATAATAAACTCATACAAAATCTGCATGTGTTTTTCTTATTGCTTTCCTTGTAACACGAGTGTACAATTCATATTACATATATTCATAATTTGAATAGAAATGAACGATCAATCCCCTCAACATTACACTGAATTCTTCAAGGTGTATGTACTACAAGTAAGTAGTGTGTTATATCACGTATGTAATAGTGTAAGAAGGGCAATTTGTGGAAAGTACCTATTAGCGTGTAAGCATATAATAGTTCTCTGATGTACCTCTACAAATAAGGCAGTGAAAGTAGTTAGTCAAGATCTATCCGAGGAAAATGGGTATGATGTATCTGATATGTTAGACTATGTTTCTACCTTGTTCTGAAGCTGAATTCCTTAGTTTGCTAAAAAAGTTATATGTGAAATAGAGTTTGCATCTAATACAAGAGGGATCATCGAATCAAGATATATTTATACCTTTTCCATATATATTGGTGATAGTCTAGAAGCATGCTCATTTTCATTTGTCAGTCATAATATTATTGCAGTTGATAACTGTCAGATTTTAGCTATCAGTTAAGTTTTTTAGTTGATTGGTGAAAAGGGGCAGATTTTTAGAGTGATTGTTTTTCATAAATAATAGTATCAGAAATGGCTGAAGATACTACAGGAGACGCTACGAGGAGGTTGAACGTAAAGAAGCAAACGTTGGACGATGCTTATGCAGCGCCCGCTAATTTCCTAGAAATTGACGTGGTAAACCCAGTCACGACCATGGGAGTCGGCAAGAAACGATACACCGATTATGAAGTTCGCATGAGGGTAATTGTCCGTAGAATTTGTCACCATTCAGTCGAATTATAGCCTCGACAAGGCTATTTGATGCCATTGTCGCATTGTGTCAATTCGAAACTACGGTAAATACTGACGTGGTGATGAGTAATTATTAAGATAATTCGACGGTTATTTTTTGTTCCAGACTAATCTTCCGGTCTTCAAAGTGAAAGAATCCAGTGTCAGAAGGCGGTATAGTGATTTCGAGTGGCTAAGGAGCGAGCTAGAGCGTGACAGCAAGGTACGTTGTTTGTGTCCTGATATAGAATAATAAGATAAAAAACTTGTTTGAACACAATCCGCAAGGTCACGAAAACAAACAAGTGCGCTTTGCCACAATCAGCACCGCAAATTGATAATTCCTTTTTACTTTTTCGAAGCTTTCTAAATAGGTACTCAAGATCTTTTACTTCAACTTGAAGCAATCCTTGTAACATAATACGACAAATCAGATTCTTATCAGAACATAACAAAAAACACCTTTTGTTTAAAGTTGAAATGGAAGTTCATTAACCTAAAATAATGTTTAACATGCATGGTATGTGTCATGTTCTCTATATAGCCACAACAATAAAATTTACCAATCATAAAGGCTTATAATTGTCAGCAAATTCTTAATTGATTGTCTCCAATTTTAGATTGTGGTGCCACCTTTGCCAGGCAAAGCTCTGAAACGCCAGCTACCGTTCCGAGGAGATGACGGTATCTTTGAAGAGGAATTTATAGAAGATCGTAGAAAAGGTTTGTACATTAACAAGTGTAACCCTAAGCCAATGAGTTATAAAATTATAGAAAGTTTGAGTTTAACATTTAAAATTAAATAGAGACATTCATAATAATCTCCAAAGTGAGAACATCTAAAACCATTGTTAATTTTGGTAAATTAATTAGCAGTCAAAATTACCTTCAATGTGCTATTGTATCACTATACTGTTACAGTTATTCTATTAACACCTGATAATAAATAATTGCATTCAATGTACTACACTCTCATATTTGATCTTCAGGACTGGAAACATTCATAAACAAGATAGCGGGCCATCCGCTGGCCCAGAACGAAAGGTGCCTCCACATGTTCCTGCAAGACCAGACCATAGACAAGAACTATGTGCCAGGCAAGATACGCACCACATAATGAAGGACTAGCGGTCTGTCAAGAGCTTTGCTGTTTGGGATGACACAAGGATATGTATCTAAATGTATTATTTATTACCTATAAAGGAAAGAATTTATAATTATTTTTATGCAACGAAAATTAAAACTAACTTGAAGCCAAAATGTAATGCACATAGGAAAAAAGCACTAGCTAATTTATTACAAATTCTTATTAAAAACCTATTAAATTATTTATTTAAAATTTAGAACAGATTGCAGAACTAAGAAATATGTCAGGTGTGATTTTATGGTAATAATTGTACACTGTATACTTGTATAACATGAAATCAGTTGTCTACATGAGGCAAGGATGTAAAAACAATATTTATATATAGATAATTCTTTTAATTATCACAAAAATAGCATTCCAAGTTCTATAGTTGTTTTAAAATAACAAAATGTACAGGGCATTAACAATTGAATGATTTAGTGGAAATATCAGATGGCTTTTTACAAATTAAGCCTTTTCGACTCACAATAAGATTAATTATAATCTTACCTAAATCATGCAATTATATATCCTTAAATACTTTTGTTTTGTTGTTTTCAAATAGATTTCATTTCATGAATATCAATATAAAAACAATGATGTTCTCATAATGTTACTAAATAATGACTATAATATGAAATTGTGTAAAAAACAGAAGGTAATATCTTTATTTAATTGCAGTGTATCAAAGGAACCAAATATTGCTAATTGGAGTCAAAATTTTCTTTTTGATAAGCAATAAGTTATTTAAGTAGGTAAATAATGTTATCTGTTTTGTGCATATGGAGAATATACTAAGTTAAAATTCATCTATACATAATTTTATGATATAAAACAGTTGCAACATAATTATAATTGAATTGATAATTTTGTTTGTGAACTAATTTGCATATATATTGAAAGAGTAGCAAAATATTGCTTTATGTTATCAAAATGCAATATGTTTGAGTCAAAATCGTGAATTTATTAGTAGCTTTTATATGTGAAACGAATTAACTGAGATCTTACACTATTCTTATACTTTGAATATTCTCTGTATGTGCATAGTTATTATGTAATATTATCTCTGTATATTTGATCGTATTGTTTTGAGATGTTAGATATTGTATCATGCATGTTAAAATATGTGTTTGTAAATCTCAAAGTTTCTCAATTGTTTATTAAACGTCGTAAATATTTGCTAAGTATCCTCCCTTTTGTTTAAAGCTATTGATTGAAACTATTATTTTTTTCTTTATTATTTTAAGTAAAGTCCAAAAACATGATTAATAAGTTTATTTTTCCATACAGACACAAAAAGGGAGGTTTATTGAATATATTTTTTGTATTATAAAGGAACATGTTAATTTACCAGTTTAGGTATTTAGTATATTTTCATACATAATCGTAATTATTGTACTGTTTCTATATAAATGAATGAGATTAAAGTGTAAGCCATTATCACAGAAGTGTTTATATTGTGAAAGGGTCATCTGGCAGATTACTGTTTGGTGTTATTCGTTTCGGTGTTAACAAAGATGGTCCTTATACTAATTGGTATGTTATAGGCTAGTGTAATAAAGAAATATTTGCTATGTCTTACTGTGATTTCATTTTATTCAAACGTGTAAGTAGCAAATGGAATATGTTTATCACTTTTACTACCAACTGATTTGGTCGAATGCTAGTCACGCCAAGATAAGTAACGTAACGTAAGTATGAATATATCAGATTACATAAAAAAATTTGTTATAAAACATTCGGGTTTTCTTATACATATATATTTACATCCTTAATCCCTTTCGGAGTGGGCAGAACCTTAGAATATAATATTTCCTAGGTTACTTTTTAACATTATAGGTTGTGATGTCCTATGGACCATTGCATCGGTTACAGGTTGCTACTTATTGCCCAATAGATTCCATTTACTCCTCGTCCCTTAGTTTTACTACAGGCCGGGAAGAACGGCAGCTGGTTAGCATTCTTTTTACGTCCCGGCTACCACGGGACTTGTTATGTGATGGATAAACACTGAGAAAATTTATTCTTATGCATTTGCGTGGGTCATATATCAAATAAAACAAATAATTATATATTAATACTTCATTCAGAAGTTTTAATTTATTAAAATAATAATATACTGTATACCATGAGTAAACTTCGCGTTTTCATAATCTAAACACATTCTTATACAACCCTATTCAAATAAAAATAAGAAAGGCTAGCAAAATCTCGCTTACAGTTGAACTGAAAACATTAACGTCTTTACAATCGTCCATATTATGAAGACACTATATTTAAATCATTTCATTGACAAACATAATAACGGTTTCGCTTTCCATCAGACATTATTTTGCTCAATTCAATTTCATGTTTAAAGTAGTTAGAGAGGTAGGGAAAATGTACTCTATCTATTGTATGTTAAAATTACTTTCACGATAAAATTGCGTTAAAATCTGTCATTTGATCGGTGATGGGCATTCATACATATTAGCAGACTATAAAAACGTTTATCATGGTACCACCGGTATAAGAACGCTATACTAGTATACCAAAATAATACCCACGTCTCCAACTGGCCCATACCTTAAAGATTACATTAGTATGAATATCCTCGTGTCATGGAAATGAATTTCTATGAAGTTAAATAATTTTCGTAATAAAAACACATTTACGAAATGCATCGAATTATACGGTGAGGGAAAACATCGTGAGGAAACCTACCTGTTCCCCGAACAGGTAGTAGCAGTGCTTGTAAATGGCGACATGGTTTACCACCTGTCACATTGAGTACTCACTATCTGGTCAACACGTGGTTTCGAGATGTCTATAGAATTACTACCTTTGCAAATGCGGAGATGGACACCTGAACCTCTGACTACCCAGCAATGATCGTGAACGCTTTTGTCTTCAGAGTGACGATGTCTTGTTCTAAGATCGAGGAGTCAGTCTTCATGGGGATAGACATTGCGCTACCCGCCTTACTTTGCACGGTTTTCTATCTCCTCAATCCAAGATTCTTGAAGTTTCCTGCAACCATATTGTGAGTATTTGTAGCATTTCTGAACAGCTGACTTCCAAAGATTGTGGGCACCCAAAGATATAAAAATATTGCGCATACGTTTACTCTATAGTGCCCCAATTTTTCTACATGCTATAATAAATATCAAGAAAACAAAAGGGTGATGTACTAATACCGCACTAGTACTGAAAAAAAAAAATTGTAGGTATATCTTTTCTTACGCGAATTATCATCTTCGCGTATATTGCTGCATGAATTGGAAGTACTGCTACGCAGGCGTTACCCCAGCTACTAATTCGTAAAGTTAGCCCTATAGAAAGAGCAAAAGGGAAATTTAATGAAGTATGGTAACAATTTCAAGGTTCTATTATTTTGATAATGCGAAAATATTTAGCCAGGATCTACAATAAAAGCCCAAGATCCTTTTCTATCGTCCTCTCTATTGGGAGAACCTAGCTTTCTATTATGAGTAGGTATTCTGCACACCAAAGTAGAAAGAAACAAACTTAGCTCACCAGGCGTTCTCGATCAACGGTTCGATGTTGGTAAACATAGACTGCAGCAGGTAGGCGCAAGGCAGCACTATGAGTGAGAGGAACTGGATCTGCTCCGCCGGCTGGTTAGCGCTGCTCTTGCGGTCCATCATCGCCAGGGGCGTGTAGCCTAGCCGCCGTTCTTTGTCGCCCTGCAAGAGTCCATTGGGAACGTTATCTAACTACGCGGTCGGGGACTACCTTGCCGATGCTCAGGGTTAGCAATGAATGCATCTAAGCTATATGTGCAAATATAATTATGTTTCTTTATAATTTGTTTTTGTAACTGGCACTGGGCAAAAAATCCTGAAAGCCGGAATTTCTTGTTGGTTCTTCTCCGAGCCAGAGCTTCCGAACCAACGGTAGATTTACAATGCCAAGAGACAACCAGTGTCAGGCAAATGTTTTGACTTTCAATGAATGTACTGTACTTGTACTTATGTTGAATAAACACATTTGACTTTGACTTTAACATATATTACATGCTGTATGGAGCGATTAAGGGAGAAGGGAATCTCTTAGGCGATAGCCTATGCTAGGCCAGATCAGTGAATAATGTTCCGTATGACTTCACAAGCCCAATATTCATGCAAGAGTCATTATCGTGTCTCTGACACGATGTCAGCTCCGAAAGGGATGTGAGTAGGTATTTTTATGTATTAGCAATCTAGATAAAAACATATCTATATATCTAAAAAAAACTATAGCTGGATTCACCCAATATCTTTTTAATTCAGTCGTATCCTGAAACAAATTTATATCTTGACATATCTTGACATAACACAGTCATATTACCATATTAATTTATTTACGAATGAAAGGGAATAATCCTTCAATGGTCCCACGCTCAAATGAAGGCGCCTCTCACATCTCACCTGTTGGTAGAACTCCTTGTACAGAGAGTCTGCGACCTTTTTGGAAACGTGGACGGGCTTGCAGTTGCCCGCCATGTCGCACGCCGTCATCAGCATCGCCTGAGGCAGTTCACATTATAAACACAAATGTTATTAGACATACACTTTGATCGATAATCTTCGAAAACCTGCATATAGGATTCGGATAACTTCGTCTCATTTTGCCTGTTTTAGACTGAAATAGGTAGGAGATTTAAGACTTGGGAATGGTCGTTAAGTGTAGTAAAGATTACTTTGTAATTTCTATTTAACTTCTAAAGCGACATGGAACTAATGAAGTTGAAGTGTCCCTAGCTTGTTTCAAATACCTTGATGAGTTGCCTATGGTGATGCTCGTTCCAGTCCAGGATGTTTTCGGAGATGAGCGGAGTGAGTTCCGCGCGCACTTGGAAATACACGGCCAGGTCAGTCGCCAATATATTGAACTTCATCTCCTTACTTATGAACTCGACGTCTTCTTTTGAGAAATTGGAGAGAATACCTTTATCCTAAAATACAAAACCCTTGGTGAATTTATAATAGAGTTATATCTGTAGGACATTCATACTTTCAGTTGGAAGTTACTTTTTTTAAGCAATCAAAAAAGTTTCTTTGCACAGAAAGTTGCCTGATAAATTAAGACTTTATTATTTTCCTATGATCATTTGTATGACAATATAATTGTAGACGTCACTTTTACGGTGAGAAGACATCGTAAACTGGATAGTTGCCTATTGAGAAGAAAATATGTACATCCACAGGGAAAAGTAGAGCCTTAAGACCAATGTAGCCATGAATGAAATACTGCTCCACAACTCAGACTACTTTCCCAGGATCAATCGTGAGGCGTATGTGAGAATATACATATAGAAGACATCAGCTAGCAAAACAAACACTTACATTAACGAGCTTCATTGCCAGATAGTAATGGTGGTGCTCTAAGAAGGAGTTGGGGTACATGATGGACAGAGGGTGCTTCGTCAGCGTCAAGAAGGTGTTGTTGCACCCAGGGTGGTCCACGTCGTGGCAATAGCCTGATATCATCAGAGCCACTTTCTGGAAGCAAAATCTCTCTCAGAACAGAACCTCGGAGACAACACAATATCTCCTAGGCCACTTTTTAGCATGTGATAGGTTACTAGCGCATCGCCCAATAAATTCCAATCCTTTACGACCCAGAGTAGCATGGAGCATATAGTATATAACAGTTTTGTTTTAATACAATATTTGTATTTAGAGTGATTATTAGTTTATGTTTGTTTCAAATTGTATATATAAAAGTCATGTATGCACGGTAACAGAAATTATACGGCAATTGTATTTATTGTGTCCCTAAAATCCTATACATTCCTTGGATATAGAAAAATCTCAAATCTATGATGACGTGAGAGATATCTTATCGAATTTCAAATTTCAAATCGCGGGTGCACAAGCACTTTCTGGGAGAGCTCGGTCCACCTTAGGCCTGACCAATCCAACTACTTGGATTAGTACGGGCCAAGAGCAATCCCATTGTAAATAAAAAAAAATTACAAATTTTCTTTTAAAATGAAATATGTGTGTCCGACCAAGATCTTCCAAAAGTGCTAAGCTCACCGTCTATCTACATTTCTATCGTGAACAGTCCTCTTACCTCCAGATAGGTGAACTTGTCTTCGTTGTTGGTGAGGACGAAGAACATGGCGTGCGCGAAGCAGTAGGCGTGGTCAGCGTTGTGGTACGGGTTGTCCCGGTACATCCTCAGGACGGTTAGGATGAAGTCCGCCATTTTCCGCCGGTCGAAGCGCTCGTCTGCGAACGTCTCTCGGAACATGAGGTACACGAGAGCTCCCATGTCGTCCTTGTGGCTCTCGGATATGTAGTAGTCGAAGCTGGAACGGGGAGTTAGTAGGAATAGAAAGCTAGGCCCAAGTCTACTAATGAGTTCAATATCAGATCAGTAATAGTGTGAAGTTGGTAGTTGATTGACATAAGTGTCAAATTTCACTATTGAACACGGCAAAAGTGTCAAAAAATGTCACTTTTGCTAAACCACTACCAATTTCACAATATTACTGATCTGATATTGAACTGATATTTTGCAAAAAGCATTAGTGGACTAAGGCCCCTGAACGTTCAATGAAAATGAAGTTTCAGAATTTTGCATTAAAAATAAACGCAAAACCCTTTTGCACTAACAGAATTTCGGGTTACCGTTCATCATATGTATGTAATATTTTCCTATCGTAGGATTTCAATACACTAAAAGCTTTCGCAGCTATTTTTTACTATTCTCTTGTTAACTCCTTAATAAGTTAATTACCTCCGGAAGTTCCGTGGTGGGACTGTATGAGGTATTTTCTGCAGCAGAGCCTCCAAGTCATGGGGACACGTGTTAATGTGAACCGCCATGAGCTCACTCAGAACTTGGTTCAAGTTGTCCTGAAATGCAACCTCTTTTTTTAAGGAACGGAGACACAAAACCTTTTTTTGGAACACCAAATGGTAATTGATACATTTAATAAACATAACGCTTTCAATGCTTCAGATTGAATCTACCAAAATATGATAGCAAATAGCACTCTGCACGCATTTTATTAAATGGACGCCTTCCAGCATTTAATCACAGAAAGCACTTCAATTTTATGTTTTGCAGAAGGCATTCTCAAGTGACGGAATGATGACGTTATCGTGTGATAGAAAAGTACAGAGCACAAAACAAATACAAACCAAAAACCATGGTACAGAGTATGAGTACAAGACTCCTGTAGGTATATAAAAAGGTAGGGTAGGCAGAGATCACGGATCCCCATTTGTCAGTATGGGGACAAATGGGGATCCGTTATCTCTGGCTACCCCTTTACTGGGAACCAGGCGTGATGTGTATATAAAGGTACAAAACCACATCTTAGAGTTTACACATCGACCAACTATCATATTAAACTGAACTCTAAGGTATCAAAAATAATCAGATATACCAACATTATAATAGTTGAGATTCATGGTGTCCAGCCGGTGCACCGCGATGCCGCAGTACTCCACGAACACCTTGAAGATCTCTTCGTCTTCCTTCGTGAAGGGCCGATGGTTGACCTTATTCGTTATTTGCGCCACCGCTGGGAACACAATTTGTTAATAGTTCCGTGCAGGAGTACCGTAGACTCCATCGAAACCTCACCAGAATAACAAAACATATTGATTTCGAATTGTCATCATAATACATCGTTTTATTGATTATTTTGTTGTATTCTAAGAACAAAAGACAAACGCGTTCACTGCATAACCCTTACGGGGTAGTAAGATGTTCCAGTATGCATAACCACAATTGTGAAGGTAGTAATTCTATAGCCACAATATTTTTAAGCGCTTTTTTATTTATATACTTTGTACATATGTCGCTTATATAAATGAGAAGGTGTGAGTCTAACATGAGAGATTTGTCAATATCGTTTCAGGTGGCGATCGAAAGTCTTTGCCTATCCCGTTAGGAACGCAGAGGTGTGAATATTATAACATTTTCGCTTCTAATGGTCTTTTTACACTTCAAATATCTTGGCCAATGCACATTTGTCCAAGAAAGATAACGACACGACAAATGACAAACGACAAATGTATCGACTGAAAATGTATTACAGCATATATTAGTGACAAAATTGTACAAAGACTTTTGGTAGGTGTACCACTTAGGAGAAAAGTCACAATAGATACAAAGAAACTATACAATTTCCTTTATTAATAATTTTATGTGGTACCCACCAAGAATACCATGCTTGTCGATGACAGGCCAGACCAGCATCATCCTGGACAGCATGCCGGTGACAGGGTTCACCTCCTTCACGAAGCGTCGGTCGTTGTAGGCATCGGCCAAGTTTAAAGGAATACCAGTCTTAGCCACGTACGACGCAGGCGTCTCTTCCAGACTGAGACTGAAACAAGAAGAATTGAATAGAAACTGAATTTAAATATGATTAATAACTAACGGGACTTATCGCGTATGTTTTTACATAATAAAGTTACCTTTATTAACCAACTTTATTACCTTTATTAATTATAAAACATACGCGATAAGTCCCGTTAGTTATTAATCATGAGTATAAATCGCGAATCTCTTAAAACTATGAATTTCGAATACTTAAATGGATTTTAGATGTTGCTATCAAAACTGAATAATATGCGGAAAGCAGATGTTGTACAATTACTGTTGTATGAAGTTACGAAATTATAGAAGTATTAAATTGAAGAGTAACGAGAGTAATTTAACAGGAAACTATGAATTAGCAAATTTGAAGCATAGACAAGTGAAGTGACAATTACGACTGAGAAAGATTGAATAGATGAAGATGTACTGTACTGTACTGTGGCGACCTCTAGAGCGCCACACACACAGAGAAACCTAAGTAAATCTAAGTTGCAATTAGTTAAACATAATTACCACAGATGACGCCGCCAAGAATATAAAATAATAATTGCACACAAATCAATTCCTAGAACGCGCAAGTGAAATATTTATCGGAAACAAGATATATACAAATTTCCAACTCAGGCCATTAGCCTGGACGAACACCTGCCCAGGTAGGAAGCTTCCTCTTTTCATGTAGGACTCAGTGGAACCTACAATTGGTTTGATCACGTGGGGTTGCATCATCACGTGGGGTTGTGATCACGTCGGGTTGCATCATGACGTCGGGTTGCCCTACCTGGGCAGGTGTTCGTCCAGGCTAATGGCCTGAGTTGGAAATTTGTATATATCTTGTTTCCGATAAATATTTCACTTGCGCGTTCTAGGAATTGATTTGTGTGCAATTATTATTTTATATTCTTGGCGGCGTCATCTGTGGTAATTATGTTTAACTAATTGCAACTTAGATTTACTTAGGTTTCTCTGTGTGTGTGGCGCTCTAGAGGTCGCCACAGTACTAATTGCAACCTAGGTTAACTTAGGTTTCTCTGTGTGTGTGGCGCTCTAGAGGTCGCCACAGTACTCCCCTTCTTATAAGGTTTTTTTTTTTTTTGCGTCAAAAACCCGATTTGCTGGTAAAAACGTCATAAAAATAAACATATATTGAAGTCAAAAACGAGGAATAGTTACGAGATACTAGGAGCAACGAATGCAGAAATACGCTACCTGTTCCTAATCTCTCAGGTAATATGAGTCGACCGACTGACCGCCTGGTGAATTGCTGATTCAGTGACAACAGCCGAGCAATGACGACAATAACAAATGACGCAAACACCTTATAAGAAGGGGAGTACTGTGGCGACCTCTAGAGCGCCACACACACAGAGAAACCTAAGTAAATCTAAGTTGCAATTATTATTTTATATTCTTGGCGGCGTCATCTGTGGTAATTATGTTTAACTAATTGCAACTTAGATTTACTTAGGTTTCTCTGTGTGTGTGGCGCTCTAGAGGTCGCCACAGTACTCCCCTTCTTATAAGGTGTTTGCGTCATTTGTTATTGTCGTCATTGCTCGGCTGTTGTCACTGAATCAGCAATTCACCAGGCGGTCAGTCGGTCGACTCATATTACCTGAGAGATTAGGAACAGGTAGCGTATTTCTGCATTCGTTGCTCCTAGTATCTCGTAACTATTCCTCGTTTTTGACTTCAATATCTTCAATGTATGTACATTGTGTCTGTTCGGTTTTACCAGCACATCGGTTTTATGATCACGTTGGGTTGTATCATCACGTAGGGTTGCATCATCACGTCGGGTTGCATCATCACGTCGGGTAGTGATCACGTCGGGTTTTCATCACATCGGGTTGCATCACGTCGGGTTTACCAGCAGAAGGTTGCATCATCACGTCGGGGTCACCAATTGTAGGTTCCACTGAGTCCTACATGAAAAGAGGAAGCTTCCTACCTGGGCAGGTGTTCGTCCAGGCTAATGGCCTGAGTTGGAAATTTGTATATATCTTGTTTCCGATAAATATTTCACTTGCGCGTTCTAGGAATTGATTTGTGTGCAATTATTATTTTATATTCTTGGCGGCGTCATCTGTGGTAATTATGTTTAACTAATTGCAACTTAGATTTACTTAGGTTTCTCTGTGTGTGTGGCGCTCTAGAGGTCGCCACAATGTTGTAGCTTTGTTTGATGTTTGAATTTTCCATGTACAATAGTTCAACAGCCAAAATGCTGGCTTTTTACAAGTTTATATGGCCAAAATTGTTATAATATTTTTTGAGAGACGGAAAACGGGACTTATCGCGTATATTTTATAAACAAAGTTCCTTTGCTACCTTGTTTCGGCCACGTTGGAATGGCTGGCAAGCAAAGGTAATAAATACTTTGTTTATAAAATATACGCGATAAGTACCATAATTATTATGTTGATAGGGTGATATTTCTTTCAGCTCTACAGGTGATATCGCTGATTCTAGGTAACATATGACGACCTCCGTGGCGCTATCGGTTAGACACCTGAACGCTAATCGTGAGGTCCCTGGTTCGATTCCCCGTGGAGACAGAGTTAAGAACTACACTTTTCTACTGCTTTTCAGTCTGGTCGTTGATTATATATGATATATATGTATTTATCAATATATAATATGTATACATTTCTTAAATATACATTGACTTGTACCCTTAACACAAGTCTTAAATGTACTTACCAAGGGGCTAGTTAAATTCGTGTAATAATGTCCAAATATTATTATTATATCAGTGCCTTCAACTTGTTATAGAATAGTCATAATTCGTACTTAATCTTGCACTTTTTCCTGGGCATGACTGGCCGGTCTGTGATGAACCCGTCGTCCCACATGTCCGCCATCAAATGCGGGCGCAAGTTAGACCGGTCGATCACGTAGAAGGAGGCTCTGACTCCCTTTACAAAGGTTTTGATCATCATCTGTAGGATAATATAATAAATTACTGTTGAACATCTGCTATGTATAGTATTATAGTATTATATTATCTGTGGTATTAACATGATCATCATAGTATACATATCATAATAACATCATGATTTACGTAAATCCTCAATCTCACGTAACTATTTGTCATTCTAAAAGTTCGATTACTAGGTAGCAAGATTTTAACTATAATATAGTGCATATAAATTATGTACGGTCATACAAAAAATAAATTCTAAAATATTTGTCCCTTAACCCTCTTATATCCTTGCTAGGCGAACCGTAGCTTAAGTCACTTTATTAGCTATTTTCTTAAACGTGGTCTTCTCACTCAACCTCACTTCACATGAGGTGTTATTTATACTAACCGCTAGTTACGTACATACACATCACGCCCGTCTCTCTCTAGAGGGGTAGGCAGAGATCAGGGAACCTTATCCGGCCTGATTCTGACAAACCTGTTTTGCTTCATTGACACTCATACAACTCTTCATACACACTCAATGGTTATAGGTACTTATTACCTCACCCTTTTTCAATATGGTGTTTAGCTGACTGTCATATTTTTTATTCTGATTTAACAAAATGGTGAATATCCTTGCGTATTACTTCGGCTGACGGACCAGCCAATAGACGTGGAGATCCGGAGAAAAAAGTGGCGATGGATTGGGCACACATTGAGAAGATAAGAAGAACATCCCCCCAAAGTAAAAGTAAAGTAGAGCGGAAATGGTGTCCCCAAGGTTCTCGAAAGGTCGGTAGGCCGAAACAGACCTGGCGCCGATCCGTTAAAGGAGGCTTTCGGTCTTGGCTTATCATGGGCTAAGATTGAATTCATCGCGCAAGATAAGCTCAGGTGGCGTGCTTTGAAGGCCCTATGTCCCTGATAAGGGGTTCAAGGATTTAAGTAACTATATACTACGTGACTATTGGCGACCTTCGTGGCGCGATCGGTTAGACACCTGAACGCTAATCGGGAGGTCCCGGGTTCGATTCCCGGTGGAGGAAGAGTTAAGAACTACGCTTTTCTTCTGCTTTCCAGTCTGGTAGTTGATTATATATGCTATCTAAGTTTTATCTATATATTATATGTATACATTTCTTAAATATATGTTGACTAATACTCTTAACACAAGTCTTAAATGTACTTACAAAAGGGCTAGTTCAATTTGTGTAATAATGTCCAAATATTATTATTATTATTACAACTTCTAACTGATACCATCATATCCGTAATCATGACGTCGAATGAGACGTGGTTGCAGTAGAACTTCTGGATGAAGCACATGAGCTCCTCGTGCAGGTAGGCCTTCTGCTGCAGCAGCACCCGCTCCGTGGACTGGTACAGCGTGGTCGCCAGCCAGCGCACCTGCGACAGCACTGAGAACACCGCCATCTGGTGACGGGAGAGCTGTGTTACTACTGGCACTTTATTTTACTGTGTTCTGGTGAAAGATGGATGCTGTTAGATTAGGTAGTGGAAACTATTGGGGTATCAATAAGAAAGATAGATATCGTTATACTGCACAATGTTTTGTATTGTGAAATACTTTTTGGTGCGCCTCTATCTCCCTAACTGGCACGGCAAAGACTAGAGATCGCCATATTGAATACTCCTGACTAATCTCTCTTGCTTCACTCATTCACACACCCATTCACCTGTTCATACATGTTCACCATTACCTTAGACACTTACCAAGTCACATAAGCATTCATATTTGGGTTGTGATATTATATGAAGCTTTAATGAAAGGTTGCTAGCCTAACGCCAAATAGATATTGACCCTAGTCCCTTAATCTACCAATGAATACATGTACAAGATGAAGAATCCCATAATAAATATATGAGCTGTACTTATGGAGGTAATAAGATAATAGGTAATAGTCAGTGCTTGTAAATGGCGACATGGCTTACCACGTGTCACACCTGGTCAACACGTAGGTTCGAGGTGGCCATAGAATTACTGTCTTCGCAATTGCGGAGATGCACGCCTTAACCTCTGACTACCCCGCAAGGGTTAATGATCGTGAACGCGTTTGTCTTTATCTGTTAATAAGGTATTCCGCATTGAATTGTGCACTCACTGTGTCGTACCGCTCCGGTTGTTTCCTGTAGAGCTCGATCACTCCGAACAGCTTCCCATTGGGCAGGATGATGGGCACAGAGAGAGCTGTCTGCGCCTGCACCCACTTCAGACCATCGCGGAACCTGCCAACGTATATTGGGTACTTTTATCCCTCTTTGGATAAATAGAAAGATGTCTCCCTTTTAGGGTTAGAATCTTGGGGATATAATGTCCATTCATTCTGTTTTTTTCTGCTTTTGGGTCTAGTCGTTGATTAGATATATTATGTGAATTAATTTATTTCTAAAATTCTTAAATATACATTGACTAGTACCCTTAAAACAAGTCTTTATTGAACTTACCAAGGGACTAGTCCAATTGGTGTAATAGTAAATATTACTATTATTAACTTTAGTACAAATAACAGCCATTCAAATGTTGAAGTAAAGATGGAATTTTGGAAAGGTTATGCTAATCTACATTAGCTGTGTATACATTCTATTCATACACCCGACTAGCCCACAATAGAAGTTAGGTTTATGTAGATTTACTAAAGCTAGAATTGGACTAATGAACTAAATAGTTTCAAGCAAATTGAAATTTATTAAAGATAATGAACTAGAATACGATGAAGTACCAATATTAATGAAAATGGTGATAAAAAGTTTTAGGATAATAATATCGGAAATGAAGAGGGGGGAACATAATTAAATCCAAAAAATAAATATCAGAAAAATAAAAAGTTATTTTTGTTTCCAAAGGAAGGTAATGCCGGGATAATAGATATGAAATTAATCTATTTGCATTGTATTTGGAATTATCGTTAAAAGTATTTAACTAAATCTCCTACATATCAACGTGGTGCAACGTTAACATTTCATTATAATCTATTTACCTTTGATCAGTAGGGACGCAATTTATCACCAAATGTTTCTTCTCAGCTGCACAATGCGCCGCCGTTACTTTGCCCGTCCCTAGACATACACAATTACATATACATTCACGTTCTCTACTCCCTTTCGGGATGGACAGAACCTTGTAAATGATATCTCAGCAATAGCAATACAGCGCGCCCAACAATTACTGTTATTTGTATGTGTTTGTACCAATTTGTAATTTTAAAATGTGTATTTGTAATGTGTGTTGTATTGTTGTCTTTGTGAATAAACGTTTTTCTATTTCTATTTCTATCTCCAAGATCACTGTTATATGTAACATTGGTAAGAGGTCGCTGGCCCATCGTCCAAAAGATTCCATTGACCCTCTAGTCTCTTAGTCGCCTCTTACGGCATTCGAGGAAGAACGGCACCCAGTTGGTAGTTGGCACTAGCAGAGGATCCCAAGCTAGCCTGACTAGGTCAGTCGGTAGAGCATGCTACTGTTCCCCAGACATATACATATACGATCGCATCATTTAAATGACAGAACTTTGGACATATAATATCTTTTTTGTCACTTATAACATGTTTTGCGGTTGAGACGCCATTACTATGGAACATTGGTGACATGTTACTTAGCCATGCCAATAATATTATTGCATTTAGTCTTTTGGGCGACTTCTAAGGTCCCGTGGTCGGTTCCTAGTGTAATATACAAATCAGGAAATGTACCCCAACATGATATAAAAAGATTTACAATCATATATAGTCGTGCACCAACAACGATAAGCGATGCTGTTCTAGTTTTCTTTAGCCCAATAGAATTAATTTATTCCTACTATTACTAGTTGCTACTGTCTATCAGATTAACAATCAAAGTCATGCTAATAGTCTCACCTATCCTGACCCGTATCTTATGGGTGCGCGGCGTTTTCACAGTCTTGGTCATCAATATCAAGTCTCGTTCAAAGGCGTCTGCTTTGTACCAGAGCACACCTGATGGGTTACATATTATATTATTCAGAAGATCTTGATACAGTTTTGTCTAGGACCATACCTTTAGCCCTAGATAAGTGGCTATACGTTTAAATATATATGAGAAATATATTAAAGTTAAAATGTATACGATTTGTTTAGAAAATTTAAAATTGAAATTAGTTTGTGATTTTATATTGGACTGACATATTTTCGTAACGAAACAGCGTTGACATATACACAGACATAAGAATACTATACTAGAAAAGTACACATAGCTAGGGGCCCTGGATATAAGTACTAGTTTCAAAAGACAAACACGGCTAGATTATTAATAATAACAACCAACAATACGAAAAAATCTTAGTTACTGCCCTAAAATGTCTATATTTTTAAAATAAAATGATGAAAACTTAAAATGATGACCCAAGGTTGCTGGGCCTTTTAAAATGCATGCACCCCAAATTCCTTAGTCACCTACTACGAAATACCTGGAAGAACGGCAGATAGTTTGCATTTATTTATGTCCCTGCTAGAATATGGAATCCCTTAACGTAAAACTCCAGCAAATAGAGGTACCTAACGATATATTCTAGATAGTATCCTCTGTCTAAATGCTGTAAGACGTTAACATAATTTGTATAGACGTACACAGTCACGACCTTTAATCCGTTTAAGAAAAGAACGTAATTCGTAAGTATCAGTATATTACATGTAAAAATGCTTAAACACACTCACGCATCCTCTTATCCCTTTCGGGATGTAAAGAACTTTGGGGACGATAAATTTCCAAGAACACTTTTTAGTATGAATATTGAGGTCGTGTTATGTTTATATGGTTATCCATTTACCAGAGCTATAGGTGGTGGTCTTAAGAGCTTGCACCGTTTCCGTAATCAAGGCATCGTAGTCTACCTCCTCCTCCAGGAAAACCTCGAACCTCTTCAAGTCGCAATAGGACTGGACCTGCTGTTGGTCCTCTTGGGAGTACTTGGACCAGGATAACCTGAAAGAGGCAAATACCAGATGATTTAGAACCTTTTTATTGCGACAATAATATGCTTAACCTTTTAACCGCCACAACTTTTATCAGTTGGCGTGCCCCCAGCGCCCGGTACATTAAATCGAAAGATAAATACCTACGAAAATAGAGATGTTATGTATACTTCTGAATTATAACATTAAATAAAAGGTTGAATATATAAACTTTCGAAAAAGCAATGTATTTTAGGCTAAAACAACGCAATATGTATAGAAATTGTGTAAATAATTAACGAGGTTTTGTGTCGGATAAATCCGACTCAGGCGGTTAAAAGGTTAATCACATCCCTAGTGATAAGTTATTGTTGTAAATGTTGGTACTTTTGTAGCTGTAAATAAATGCTTTTTATTTATGTATTTGAATATGATGATTGATACAATACTGATTATAGGGTTATGTTGGACTGAACAGTCAAAACATAATCATTTTAATTATTAGAGAATGCAGCTGATAAAGTTTCAAAGAATGAAGAATACTTGGTAACTCTAAGCATTCATATTGAGGTTAAGATGGCCTTCATATACAAATTTATTAAATATTACCAGCCCATTCCCTAATAAATTCTATTCATCCCCTCTCCTACAATATGCTGGGCAGAACGGCAACTATGTATTTAGCATACTTTTACCTCCTAAAATAGTACGGCGCTATCGAGTTAAAAAAGCTTTTATTTGACCTAAGGATCAACTGCTTTATATTAATGCCAGTACCTATATAAGCTGACGAGTTTGTCATAAAGATAGAAACTGGCCAACATCGACAGTTCAATAAGCAATCATATTCTTATTCATGGAGCGGACGTAGCCACTTAATGGTAGTTTGGGAGCAGTAGGCCTACAATATAGTAAGTGTGGCTAAACAATTTAAAGATCAATAAAAGAACAAAGATCTACGAAAAGTAGCTGGGACATAAAAAGAATGCTAACTAGTTGCCGTTCATCTCGGCGAATAAATGGAATGGTAAATAGAATTTATTGGGCTATGGGCTAGTAACCTATTACCAATATTCTATATAACATTACATTCACAATATTTATGCTAAAAAGTGACCTAGGAGATACTATACCTCCAATGATCTGTCCTCCTCGAAAGGGAAGATGTAAGAGATCTGTACATGTAATAGAAGATTAATAATGTATGGATGAGGTAGAAGGGCAGTAACCCCTGAAAAGAAATTTGTTTAACCAAAGGAATATATTAGCAGCGATTTCATGAGAATACCTCCTACGATTATGGGAGTTAGACGATTTGAGATCAGTCCCTTTCTTCACGTCCTGTTTTGCATGTTTCACTTCAGCTTTTTGAGCACTCCCAGTTTTGGTTGGGCTGTGTTGTTGCTGGTCCATACTGGGTCAAACTACAACTTTTATCAAATATGGCAAAAATCGGTACAAGTTTTAGATAGATTTTGTTGTGATTTTTGTCGCCAAAACTCAACGTCAAACTTTTCCGTCAAACTATATTTTTACATAAATATGACTTGGTTTTTGTGTAATGTGCCAATACGTATTTTCACTATACTTTTTGCATGGAAGTCAGAGGTTCGAATACATACCTTCGCAGTTGCGTAGGTAGTAATCCTTTGGCCACCTAAAATACACGTGTTGACCAGATAGTCAGTACTCATTGTGACAAGCAAGCCGTGTCGACATTTATAGGCACTGGCTTCCTATTCTGAGGAATAAGCAGCTTTCCTCATGAAGGAAGACCTTCTGATAGATTGCAACTGCTTGTATTATCAATGGGCTACAAGAGTAGATTAACATTCAAGGAGGTGACAACCTTGTTTGGAAATAATGGAGTGTCCTTGTAATAATAGAGTTTGCGCTTTTAAAAATCTTAGCAAGCTTACGGCTGTAATGTCGCTCTAACTCTGATAATAATAATAATAATAATAATAATGGTTGGAAGTGTATGTACGTATTATTGGTCTGAATAAAACATTGACATATTACTAAAATACTTTATTTACACATCAGGTATATTACAATAACCTATTGTCATAATAAAACATAATCTATCGGCTTATCTATAAAAGTAACAATAGTACATCACCGGTCTAGGACGTAAAAACAATGCTAACTAGCTGCAGTTCATCCCGGCATGTTGTAAAAGGCGACTAAGGGATTCAGCGACAATAGCATCTGAATATATATATATATATAGAACGCCCCTCGGGAGTATGGCGTTGGGCTGCTACTGAGCCATAGCGCGAAGAACAGTCTTTTGCACTGAAAACCGATATCTGACAGAATTATTACAGCCCGGTTCTCTTTGAGAGTCAGAAAAATCACCGTCATCCAGTATTATGCTCCACTCGGCTCTTCCGGATACAAAAGAGAAATTCTATGAGCAGCTGGAGTCAACCATGAGGAAAGTGAGGAAGCGGGACATCGTGATACTGATGGGTGACCTAAATGCCAAGATGGGCTCGGACAACCTGGACCATGAACACTACATGGGTCGCGAAGGTGCCGTCGGGGAGATAAACGAAAACAGAGAACTCTTTGGCGACCTTTGCTCTGCAAACAACCTGGTTATCGGAGGAACACTGTTTAAACACAAGGAATGTCACAAAATCTCCTGGATCTCTCCGGAAGGTGTGACTCGTAACCAGATCGATCATATTGCGATAAGCAGAGCCTGGAGAACATCCTTACTCGATGTTAGAAACCGTCAGGGCGCTGATGTAGATAGCGATCATCACCTTGTTGTCGCCGAAGTACGTCTCAAAATGGCCGCCCCTCGGCGATAAATAGAAAAGGGATCCAAACGGTTCAATTTGCAGAAACTTAGCAGCGAGGAAGGTAGAAATGAATTCAGTGCCACTCTGCGATATCAATTTAACCTCCTGGAAGAGCTGGCTAACGAGGACATGGATGAAGCTTGGGATCGTGTGTCCACTGCTTTTACTAAAGCTGGTCAGAAAGTCCTCGGCTATAAACGCAATAAGCAAGAACCGTGGATGTCCCAAGAGTTGTGATCTACGATAGAGAGAAGGCAGGGTGTTAAGATAGAGCTGTTGGCAGCTGACACCACAGTTGCAAAAGACGCCCTCGGTGAGGAATACACTGCCCTACGTCTCCGAATCAAACAACTGGCCAGACGAGACAGACGACGTGCCGCAGATGATCTAGCGGCCGGGCTAACGCAGCAGCTGAGATAGCTAACATGAGGGAGTTGTATGACGTTACCAAGCGCCTATGCAATAAAAAACTCTCCTCCAAAAAGCCGCTGAAGGACGCCTCGGGACAACTGCTGTGTACCACAGAGGAACAACTAAAACGATGGACTGAGCACTTCTCCAACCTGCTGACCATATGCCAAGGCCAATCAGAAGTTGCTTCAGAAAGCCCGAGATCGCTCCTAAATCTGCCTACGACTCCACCAAGTTACGCAGAAGTAGTTGCCGCCATCAAACAACTGAAGGCGGGTAAGGCACCGGTAGACAATATAAATGCGGAGCTCCTAAAAGCGGATCCGGTTAGGTCAGCCGAATTACTTCAACCCCTCTTACAGCGTGTTTGGGAGTCGGAGCGTGTTCCTAATGGGTGGAAGCAAGGTTTGCTAGTAAAGGTACCAAAAAAAGGTGATTTATAAGCCTGCGATAACTGGAGGGGTATAACCCTTTTACCCACGGCGGCTAAGGTACTGGCAAAAGTACTCCTCAACCGTATGTCCCCTGAAATTGCGAGGACGAGGATATGTATTATATATATTAGGAAGCAACTAGGAGATGGCTTCCCCGTTCCCTGCGAAGCGGTTCCCCTGAAGCCTGCAGCATTAGGTGGCAGCCTCATTCTCCTTCTGCGCAAGTGTCGCTGCAGGCAGAGACTCGTTCTGGCGCCACAGCCTCTTCCCTCGGAGCTCGATGTCCTCTCGCCACTTCTCCCGGGCTTTGCTGGAATAAAATGAAAATCTTTTATTCAATATAAGGCTCATAGAATCACTTATTGAAAGTAAAAAAAAACATTTTTTTATAAAAAATATGTCATTAATATATAAACTAAATAATAATAAATTAAATATTTATAATAAATTATTGAATTAATCAAATTAAATTAATATTAATAAACCAAGCCAATGGAAACCATATCTTCATCTAATTTGAATGATGATGATCTCATATAGTAAATTAAAAAAAAAAGAGTACAAATAGCGAGTGTTTAAAAATAATTATGATAAAGGTTGTATGGTTAAAAGCAAACGGTTTCACGACCATTTAACATTGCGTATGTAGGTGGTTATTCTATGCCAATCCACCTCGAACCTACTTGTATCCAGGTGGTTAGTACTAGTGGTGGTAAGCCATATCGCCATTTACATAAGAAGCAGTGACCATTAAGTGTTTGGGGATAAGGTTTGTTTATGAAATTTTTCCTCACCGTAGTATTCGGTGCATTTCGCAAATGTACTTATTTTTTAAATGAAAGTGTACCTCGGAAACCAAACTTTTTTTTAATTGGTATATGCTCCGAGGTTTGAACCCTGTACCTCATACAGGGTCAAATACCAACGTCTGAGCTTATCTGAAAATTCTAACCTTTTATAGGTAGTCAGAGGGTGTGTCTATCATCAACTGAGCATCATGATGGTATGTGGCCACTCGAAACAACTTTTTACCTAATTAATAATGATCCAATAAGATATATGGTAAACCAAGCCGCCATTATTTAGCATATATGCTTATTATGATAGAGTAGCATGTTTCCTTTCTAGCAATCCTTATTAATTTTAACTAGATGTCGCTATCTATTGGTTACAAACCGGGCGTTCTCGAACAATGGGGTGGTATTAGGGAAGATGCACTTGACGAGGTGCAGGCAGGGAATCACCACGAGGCTCAGAAATTGGATCTGGTCAGCCGGCTGGTTGGCGATGCTGTTCCTGTCCATCATGGTCAATGGTTTGAACCCCAGGGCGCGCTCCATGTCACCCTGCGACAGGAACCTGGTCAGAATGGCTGGCTTACAACACTACATGTCTTGTGCTGTCTAATTCGGAAGTATAATGTTACGTTGAGTGATTGCGTACTTGTGTATTACAATGTGCCAAATAGACATAACAAAAAATAAAAATCAGTAAATGACATAATTTTAATTGCTAGATCGTATTTATGTTTTTTTTTCTAGATATAACTGATCTTTGCCCTCGACTTCAGCAGAATAAGCAGACCCTGTACAAAAAATGAAAAATATCACTAATCAAATTAAGTAAAATAATCAACTCCATCACGACCCTCACATTTAACCTAAAAGTGACCAAAGGAGAAAACAAAGCCCGAATTCGTAGTCACGCCAAGAATTCATACAGGACTCTAATGTATCTGAATCATCATCTCACTTGCTTAAAGAACTCCTGGTAGATGGTGTCCACCACCGCCCTTGCCGAGCCGAAGGGCTTGCAGTTGCCCGCCATGTCGCACGCCGTCATCATCATGTCCTGGACAACGTATCACTACATAGTATAAAACAAAGTCGCTTTCTCTGTCCCTATGTCCCTTTGTACGCTTAAATCTTTGAAACTACGCAACGGATTTTGATGCGGTTTATTTTAATAGATAGAGTGATTCAAGAGGAAGGTTTATATGTATAATAACATCCATTAAATAGTGGAGTAGGCTATATATTTTATACCAGTGCGAAGCCGGAGCGGGTCGCTAGTATTTTATAAGACAAACGCATTCACGACAATTGACCCTTCAGAGGTCAGAGGTTCAGGTTTCCATCTCTGTAATTGCGGAGTTAGTAATTCTAGGACCACCTCGAACCCACGTGTTGACCAGATAGTCAATACGCAATGTGATAGGTGGTTAGCCATGTCGCCATATACAAGCATTAACTATTACCTATTCCGGAAACAGGGAGGTTTCGTAACGATGTTTTCCTTCACCATAGTATTCGGTGCATTTCGCAAATATATTTTTATTGCGAAAAAGTACATAGAAATTCGTTAATCTTAATTTCCATTGGTACATACTCAAGCGGGAGTTGAAAACTGAACCCACTGATACAGACTCGAGCCCCAAACAACTGAGCTACACCGAATATTTTACATACACATGTATAATTAAGTCCTGTGCTAGCTGGGGCGTGAAAAGTATGCTAACTAGCTGCCGTTCTTCCCGGCAGGTAGGAGGCGACTAAGGGACTTATTCAATCTATTGGGCGAAGTAAATTTCTCAGTGCTTATACATACATACACATCACGCCTGATTCCCTGTAGAGGGGTAGGCAGAGATCACGGATCCTCATTTGTCCCGATCCTGACAAACCACTTTCGCTTCATTGACATTCATAACATACATCCTCTCATACACTCTCGGCGGTTATAGGTACTCCTAACGTCACCTTTTTTCAATATAGCGTCTATCTGACTGTTATATGTCTTATTAGGCTGTAATAACTTATACGTACCTTAATAAGTTGCCTGTGGTATGTGAATCTCCAATTGAGCGTATTATTGATGAGCAGGGGCGTGATCTCGGCTCTCGATTCGAAATGCTTGAACATTTCTGTCGCCATTATGTTGTTCTTCATCTCGGTTCTTATGAAATCTATTTCGTCGTTCGTGAATCTTGACAGTATGTTCTTATCCTGTGGATACAGAGTCTGTGTTAAAGACTGTTGAGCATGTATACGGAGGTATGTGAGTAGGTAAAATAAAAATGTGCCTGCACGCGGATTCAATTCAGTTGGAGATCTCAATTCCCAATTTTTCCCGATCCTGGTAACCTTCATTGAGACCCACATACCTCCTAATACCATCCGTTGTTTTTGGGTTTTTACTAAACTATATTAAGAAAATAGTGACGTCATCATGTCCTCACGATTTGACCAATGAGACGTGACAACGGTTGGCTGCAATTGGTCAATCTGAAGTTTTTCTCAATTACTCACGTCTCATTGGCCAGTTTAACCTCTGTATAACATGACGTCACTACTTACTTAACGCGAATAGCCTCTACTTTCGTAACTCTTTTTCATGTTGTTGTCTTAATTGATTGATTTCCAATGAGACATATGACATTCAGATAGACGCCATATTGAAAAAGGGTGACGTTAGAACTATCTATATCCGCCGCGTATACTTGAGATTTATGAATGTCAGTGAAACGAAAGTACTTTGTCAGTTTGGGTTAGGGAAATGGACAGTATTTTATCATATATGATACCTATCATCATCGTCATCAGCCTGTATCAATCCACTGTTGGACATAGGCCTCCCCCAAATGACGCCACTTCTCCCTGTCAGTGGCCGTTCGCATTTTCTATACCATAGGCTACCTATGATTGCTGTTAAAGCAGAACAAACTTACCTGAATAATTTTCATAGTAAGATAGTAATGATGATGTTCTAAAAAGGAATTAGCATACATCTTGGAGAGTGGATGGCCTGATAAGCTCAGGAAGGTGTTGCTGAACGCCGGGTGATCCAAGTCGTGGCATAGTCCCGCCAACATCAAAGCCACCACCTGAAAATACAATTATAGTATATTCGCATTAAGAAAATAGTGACGTCATCATGTCCCCACGATTTGACCAATGAGACGTGACAACGGTTGTCCGCCATTGGTCGAAGAGACTTGTTTTCTCATTATCTAAAGTCTTATTGGTCAGTTTACTTTTGTAAATCATGACGTCACTATTTACTTAACTCGAATAGACTATAGTTGTGTGCGATTGGTACGGGATATCAACAAAAGGTTAAAATAAAAAGGGGATTTAAGACCAAAAAGAAATGGTTATAATACGTAATACAATTAATTTCAAACATTAGCATAAGTTTATTTATTCTTCTTGAAAACACATACGAGGATATTCGAATGGTTATTATAAAGGAGTTAAAGAAAAGGGATTGTGTATATCATTATATAAACTTATTGTGCCATTGCGACTAAAAGATATTCTGGTATTTTGAAACTATGTGACTTCTACACATATTTTCAAAATTACAGAATATCTTTTAAACCATCCCCCATTTTGTTACACATTGCAATTAGATGCTGAACATCTTCACAACATATGTGTTAACCGTATTCTCTGTAATTTACTACAAGCTGCTTAGTAACCTTCAATAGTATAAGTACTTTTCTATTTTAGTCCAATTACTACGCTTTTTCAAGATTACTAAGGAACAAAAATCTTTATCAACTTATAAGTACCTCCAAGCAAGAGCATGCTTCGATGGTTTGGACATGTTATGCGGATGAATGATAGCAGACAACAAAACAAACAAACAAAACCAAAACAAACGATATGTATGATGCAGATTGACAAAAAAAAATGAGTGAAGTGGAAGGGCGGTTACGTAGGGGCCGGCCTAATAAGACATAACAGTCAGATAGACGCTATATTGAAAAAAGGTGACGTTAGGTGTACCTAACCACCGAGAGTGTATAAGAAGATGTATGAATGTCAATGAAGCGAAAGTGGTCTATCAGTGGGACAAATGGGGATCCGTGATCTCCTACCCCTCTACAGGGAATCAGGCGTTATCTGTATGTATATAAGTACCTCCAAATAGCGAAACTTGGATCCGTTTTGTACAATGATCAGATACAAGGTGTGGGTGAAGCAATAGGCGTGCTCCGCGTTGTGGTAAGGGTTGTCCCGGTACAGGCCCAGCACGGTGAGCAGGAACTCAGCCAGCTTGTGTTGGTCGAAGCCCTTGGACGCGAAGGTCTCGTGGAACATCAGGATGAGCAGCGGAGCCATGTCCTCCTTGTTCCCGTCCGTTATGTAGTAGTCGAACCTGCAATCATATAAACATAACAATATCATATAATCATGATTAATAACTAACGGGATTTATCGCGTAAGTTTTTATATAATGACCATGGCTGCTGCAACGTAGCCGAAACGTCGGGTTAATAAAGGTAACTTTATTATATAAAAACTTACGCGATAAGTCCCGTTAGTTATTAATCATGAGTATAAATCGCAAATCTCTTAAAACTGTAATATCATATAATCTTCTAACAAAAAGTTAAAAGTACCTATAACCGCCAAATGTGTGAGAGGAGGTGTACGAGTGTCAATGAAGCAAAATCGGTTTGTCAGGATCACGACAGTTGGAGATTCGTGATTTCTGCTTACTTCTCTACAGGGAATAAGGCATGATTTGTATGTATGCAAAGTGGTGGCCTATAATTAAGGTTGCACTTACCTGTATATGAATAGTTAAAACATATTTTTTTGTAATGTACTTGTTGCCCTAAAGGAATATAAATAAATGATAAATTTAACTTTTTGCAAGCCTTGATTCATGTACTGTCATTCTGCATTTTAGGATAGACCGAACCTCAGACAATTCATATTTTTTATAATTTTTAGCATAACTGGGTTTGAATAATGTTGACAGGCCATCTGACTACTATTCCATCGCCCAATAGATTCCATTGTCCTCATAGATAGTTTCCATGTTACCTAGCATTCAAGTTACACTACATTTGAAAAAATAAAACCAACGCGTGGACTACCATTAAATATCGCCATTTACAAGCACTAACCTGTTCGAGGAACAGGTAGATATCCTCACGATATTTTCACTCATTGTAGTGTTATTACATTTGAACTTATTACCTATTCCTTATATTGTAAAAAGTATATCATGAAACCGTGAATAAAAATTGGTCCTTCGAGCCGTTTAAAATCTATATAAATCCTACGTTCGGAAATTGGGCGGTGGGACGACTCCAGGAATCTGCTTCAGCAGCAGCTCAAGGTCGTGTTGGCACGTGTCTATGTGGATGGACATCAGCTCCGTGAGGATTTCGTTCAGGTTTTGCTGAAAAAGAGCAACGCAACTTATGTAACACATCGCATAAAACATACGCTTCACGACTTTTACTCACTCCCTTTAAAATGTAGTCAAAGCCTTGGATAAACATCTCCGTAATTTTGAAAGCATATTAGGTACGAGCCTCAAAGCCAGCGTTTCACAAGATAGACAGCACCTAACATAGTAACTAGGTAGTGAACCTTATTGCATTATACAGGCACTGACTTTTATCTATCCCGAGGGATAAGTAGGCTTCCACGCGATGTTTTGCCTCAGCGTTGCTACTGTACATTACCTACATATATGAAAAACACACCTTTAGATTTTATTCATTGGTAGATGCCTGAACCGAGATTCGAAACTAGGACCTCTAATAAGAACTCAACTTGACTTCGCTCAAGACATTATAGTTGTAATGCATATACATTTCTTGTGCTAGTCTGTTTATAAAAAGCTAGCGCCGTTCGTCCCGGCATGTTGTAGGAGGCGACCAAAGGACTAGGGGTAAATAGAATCTTTTCTGCGATGGGCTAGCACCCTGTCACCAACAACAACACTTGTGTATACACACTCCCTTTTTTAATATGGCGGGGTAGTCAGAGGCTTGAATGCCCATCTCCGAAATTTCACCAATGTTCCATTATGACATTGTAATCTCAATATTCATAATAAATGACCTAGGAGATATTATATCTCCGAAGTTTTGTCCACCCCGAAAGGGATCAAATGACATGATTGCATATAAAACGTAGTTTATATGACACGGACGGATCTGCATTTGAAGAACGAACCTTATGATTTTACCTATCTCAAACTATCAAGTCACTCCGTTTTGCAAATGCAGGCCTTAACAAGCCGTGAAGCCTTTTTTTTTTAACGTCAGGAAATCCCCACGGATACCCGTCCGGCCCTGGGGAGCCAGAGGGTTATGTCGGACTCGAACCGACTAAAACCTGACGGTGTCCTACGGGGCGCCTTACTCGGCGGGGTCGCGGGAACGCGTGAGCATAACATCACGCGACCCCACTGGCGCAGTCCGGCCGAAGCCAGACCCATCCCCAAGCCGTGAAGCCTGAACCAACCTACTGCAACGAAAGAACCCACTCACATGGTACAACTTTTTGTTCCGCTGGCTGTGATGGTGCAGGATGATGCGCCAGTGCTGCATGAACAGCTTGAAGATCTCCTCGTCGTCACGCCCGAAGCACCGGTGCCCCATCTTATTCGTCAGCTGGACCACGGCTGCCGAAAACATTCTTTCAATCCTTACATTGCAGTATATGGTTTATACATTCATATTTCCTTTTCTTTGGGATACGGCGGTGAGAAAGAAGCCATTATTTATACGGTTACCTATAACCTTTGAAGGGATGGACTAAATACAACAATTATGTCAGGACAATTATGAAAACTCTTAGTTATAGTCAACTTTCATGAGATTCTGGTAACAAGACACATACTGTTCAAATAAACTTACACCAGACTCTTTCAAAATAGTAATAATAGTAAGTTTTTGTAGTTTTATTTATAATACTTACCCAGAACGAGTATACTAATCTTATATCTGTGCCCACAGAGACCCAAGATGCATATTAGAACAATCGTAGTTCAATATCACTTCAGTAACAGTGTGAAGTTGGTAGTGGATTGGCAAGTGTAAAATTTCGGCTTAAAAACCTTTTGCTGTTTCACGTACACAAAATTCCATATTAGCCAAAAGCATTAGTGTTCTCGGGCCTTAGAACAAGAGGGCATATAATCTAGTTCCTACGTTAGTCATTCTCACGAACCAAATATAAAGAGGACCCGGCGTAAGGAGCGGTCCCCGTAACGCGGTGCGGAGTCCAAATGGCGTGTTTTAATTGGTGCGGAGTCTAAAAATGTGTAGTAGAAAGAACATACCTAATTTGATTGGCCGATGCCGTGTTTTTTTGTTGGTTGTAATATCTCCCCTCCCGCGTACCTCGTTTCACCCCGCATAATGCCACGCTAGTTTCCATACAAATATTGCGTAAGGCCCACTCCTCTTATTAATTACTCCATGGTCATTCCTTACATTTGACCCCGTCCTTATCAGACACGGGTCTGACCAGCAGCATCCTGGTCACCATGCCAGTGGCAGGGTCCACCTCCTTCGTGAAGCGAGGGTCGTTGTAGGCGTCCGTCAGGTTCAGGGAAGTGCCTGTCTTCGCCACGTACGACACCGGCGTCTCTTCTAGACTGAGACTGGAATAGAAGAGAATAAACTATATTTACACTAACTAGCGACCCGCTCCGGTTTCGCGCTGGTATAAAATATATAGCCTTCTCCACTATTTAATGGATGTTATTATACATATAAAACTTCCTCTTAAATCGATCTATCTATTAAAAAAAACCGCATCAAAATCCGTTGCGTAGTTTCAAAGATTTAAGCATACAAAGGGACATAGGGACAGAGAAAGCGACTTTGTTCTATACTATGTAGTGATGGAGAATTCACAAACGAAACATTATTTAGAACAGAGCGTATCTGTCAATGGGTTCCAGCTCTCGCTCTGCAGCGGGTGCACCTCTGCGCCGATTGTAAGACAACATTCGCCGGTGATGGGGCGAGGACAAGACTCGTTACTGATAAATACAAATGGAATTGGACTAGCAACATCGTCGTTGCGCGTGGAAAAACCGATAAACATTATTTTAAAAAATGATCTTTTTTCCCTATGAAAACTTCCTCGCTACGCCCGTCAAGCCTGTGAAACCCATTTTGTGATATCTCAAGAGAATACGAAAATGGCTTTTTCTGCTTTGTATAGTTCCAACAAAAATCTGCGTCCTCAAATCATAAAAATAAATTTTTTGTCTTGTATCAAAATTTACGATAAAGGTTCTTCCAGATGCAACGATTATTTGTAGAACGGGCCGATGAACTTTGAGTCAGAAAAGTCATACAGTAAGTAAACCTAGATTAGGGCACCCCCTGCAATATGGAAAGACATCACTGTAAATATGCGACGTCGAATGTAACTTAATATCTAGAATAGTAAAAGTGGGTTTGATACCATCACAATGTTCCAATAAGGATGGATACCCTGAATAAGCCGAAAGGTTATACGTTCTTTATTCTTGGGTATGTAATTACACAGTAATGTTATATAAAACCACAATATCTTTCCATCATATCTATCCTGTGCTGGTCTGAGTGGTAAAAGAATGTTAACTAGCTTCCGTTCTTCCTGCATGTCGTAGGTGACTAAAGGATTAGGGTTCCAATGAATCTATTGGGCGATGCGCTAGCAACCTACCACCAATATTACTTCACAACCCCGATATTAATGCTTATAGATAAAGGAACCAGGATATATCATAGTTTCCCCAAGTTTCTTCCACCCCTAAAGGTTTTAAAGGATGTGGTAGTACATGTATCATTCTTACTTGAGCTTGAACTTCTTCTTGGACATGGCCTGCCGGTTCTCGTCTGCCCAATCTTCCCACATTTCCGCCATCAGATGCTGCGTCAAGTTGGCCCGGTCGATCACGTAGAAGGTCACGCGAGTGCAGCCCAGAAAAGTCCGTATCACCCTCTGGAAAACGATCCGCCCTGTAGCGTGGTCGAAGGTTTGATAACAGCCTATAATTTATTGATGATATAACCTCAAATAGATTTTATTCACCCTGATCCAAAGTTGACAATCCAGGAAAAAATGCAGCTATCATTTTAATTACATCTATACTTTGCACGTGATAAGTCAAATGTATCACACAAGTCTTTCTCTGTACAAAAATATGCAGTGATCATCATTAGTACCATCTTGGCACATCAACTTCGCTTCTGACACTTCCGTATCCACATATTCAGTTCTATGTACTACTGACTTATTTATTGTTTGAGAATGTTATGATCTGTAATATATGTGAAAGGTAACTAGCCCATAGCCCATAGTCCAGCTTGCTCCCTGATTAGTCACCTTACCCACGTATTATTAAAAACATTTAATCTATCTCCTATCAAGCAACCATATATTTAGTGCTTTCGCCTTTAGTGCTTCTGACACCACCAAACGCAACACAATCATCTGATTTTGAACCCTTTTGCATCAACAATTACATATACAAGCTATATCATTAATAATCAAATTTATTGCGAGATAATATGTATTTGTGGCTGTAAATAAATGCTTTTCATTAATATTATTAAAGCATCTAAGCTTGCCCTGCCAATTTTTTTTTATTTTTATTTAGAATGGGATTGCTCTAGGCCCATACCAATCCAAGATTAGTCAGGCCTAAGGTGGAGCGAGCTCTCCCAGAAAGTGCTTGTGCACCCGCGATTTGAAAGTCTGTGGACTGTACCCTTCCGGAAACACAGACGCAGGCAGGGAATTCCACTCCTTGCCAGCCCGCATAATAAAGGACGCTTTAAAGCGGTTCGTACGGGCACTTGGCAAATTCTCAAGGTGTAATTACCATCATGTCAGAAACAATGACGTCAAATTCTGTCTTCTGGCTGAAGTACATGTGCATGATGGAGAGCATCTCGGTGTGGAAGTGCGCCTTCTTCTGCTGGATGATGCGCTCCATGGACTCGTGCAGGCAGGCGCCCATCCACCGGGACGTGCTCACCACCGTGTACAGCTGCATCTGGTGGCAGAAATAGGAACTAAAGGGGGCGTAAAGTGCTGGTAGTTTAGCTGGTTGTGGCGTTCAGATTTCTGAATTTCATCTCACTTTACGAAATAATTGCTATGGTGAGGGACCCTTGGTATAGTCAGTGCTCGTTAATGGCGACGGTAGGATTACTACATCTCACTTTGATTAGGTACTTACTGTTAAACACATGGGTTCGAGGTGGCCATAATTTATTTAAAAAAACAAAATGGCCATTATAGCTTTTTGCCAAGGCAGCCATTTGTCACTTATACAGTTATAGTTTTAAGAGATTCGCGATTTATACTCATGATTAATAACTAACTATCGGGTCTGCCCGTGACCATGGCTGCTGCAACGTAGCCGAAACGTCGAAGGTAACTTTATTAATTAAAAACATACTTATACAGTTTACAAACATTTGCAATTTATAATATCATTCACGATTACATATTGCAATTGCGGAGATAAACATGCAAACATCTGAGTACTCCGCAAAGGATAATAATTATCAAAGTGTTCTCTTATTTTCTAAGTATTCACGTCCTCTGGTGATGGGTTGTCAACTAACCTCCTCGTAGGGCTCAGCCGGAATCCTGTAGAGCTCGATCACCCCGTACAGCTTCCCGTTGGGCAGGAGAATGGGCACCGACATCGCCACGCTCGCCTCCACCCACTTCAAGCCCTCGCGGAACCTGACAAGACATTACGACTATTGACCACGCCGATTATAACACGATAACGAGCGCTAGGGTCCATAATAACACGATGCATCAATGCGATCTCGTTAACTTAGTGACCAATTTTGTACCTAATCAACTGACCATTGTGATTGTTATAGGCCATCTCGATTACATTATCAAAAAATATCCACGTTACGTTAAGGTGCAGGAAAACTATGTAGGTTTATCTATTCCCCGAACAGGTAATAAATAATGCTTATTACGGTTGACACGTCTTACCACAAGACCTATTGAGGTCTGTCTGGTTGTCTGGTCAACATGTGAGTTCGGAAGACCATAACATTACTTCATCCGCAACAGCGGAGATGGACACCCGAACGTTTAACTACCCAAAAGAGGTTGTACGGACCTGAATTGATTTGTATATTTCCAACGAGATCTGTATGTATCTGTTATCTGTAAACCATGTTGCTGCGATACAACATACAAACGACGTGACATGATAAGAAGCAGCTAGTTAGTAGCATTTTATTTACGGCCTAGTTAACACAGGACCATATACACGGATTATAATTCGCCGGACAACTCACCTACGATCCCTAGGGACGTCGCTGATGTACAAATGCTCCTTGGTGGCCGCCGCGTGCCCCGCAGTCACCTTTCCAGTTTCTGCAATGGCGTATTGTTTACATTCAGTGTAATCACTAATTGGGTGAAAAGGGGCGAGGTCAAGAAAAGGGCATCTTCTAGGAGTTAGTTTCGAGTTAAAATAAGTTATATTAAATATTAGTTATATTATTAGATGCCACCAAGTCCCAATCAAGCGTGAAATCGCTCAGCGTAAGTGGAAGTGGATAGGGCACACACTCCGAAGACCGGAGGACAACATCGCCAGGCAGCATTCAGAGGGAGGCCGCACGGGAGCAGACACCCAGGCCGGCCGGCGCAAACCTGGCAGCGCACAGTCGACGCTGAGTTGAGGGCTGCTGGGTTGAGTTGGAGGGACGTGGAGTGCAAGGCACAGGATAGGAGCGGTTGGCGACGTCTCACGAAGGCCCTTTGTACCACTGGGGTACCATAAGATGATGATGATATTAAATATTACTTACCCTACCTTATATACCCCTAATGAATTAAATATTGTAGGATTTATGAGGAAAAGATTACGGACAAAAAATACAATTCTTTTAGAAAATTTGCTAGTATAAATACGCATGATTAATAACAAACGGGACTTATCGCGTATGTTTTTAAATAATAAAGTTACCTTTATTAACCCGACGTTTCGGCTACGTTGCAGCAGCCATGGTCACGGGCAGACTGACGACGCATATTTCTTCGCCTCCAACGCAGCGCCCTGTCAGATTCTTCTCCGACTACCCTCACTGCTTCGTTTTTATTAAACACACGCGACTTACACACTACACTCACAGTATCTTGTGGCGTCACACGATCATGCTGAACCGAATGTCGATCTATCACGGTATTCCACGCCGAAGACAGTTTGTAACCTCCTTCACGATTGAATGTACTGTGCTTTTTTATTTCAATCGCCTCGCGTACAATTCTACTGTAGTATCGGCGTTCATTAGAGAGCACAGTGGGTTTATGAAGCTCAATCCAATGATTTGAACCCTCGTTTAGTAGATGTTCGGCTATTGCTGACCTATTGGTATCCAATTTCTTGACCGCTGCAATGTGTTCCTTCACTCTGTCCGCTATAGACCGTTTGGTCTGTCCGACGTAAGATTTCCCACAGCTGGAATCAATCTTATACACACCCGGTGTTTGGTACGGGATTACATCTTTAGGTGTTCTCAGAAAGTCTGTTACCTTCGAAGATGGAACGAAAATAGGCTTGATGGAGTAGTTCTTCAAGACTGTTCCAACTTTGTCTGTAACACCCTTCACATAAGGCAGGAACACCGGCACGCGATCCACACACGGGGGTTTCTCTCTTTTGGATATACGGTTTACCAACTTAGTACCTACGTAATGACCATTTCTCCTAAGTACATCCCGAACAACTACAACTGCTGCAACGTAGCCGAAACGTCGGGTTAATAAAGGTAACTTTATTATTTAAAAACATACGCGATAAGTCCCGTTTGTTATTAATCATGAGTATAAATCGCGAATCTCTTAAAAGTATAAATACGATTCCCTAGCATTGATTGTTAACGCAGTGTCGGCCCTATTTTTACATGTTTTCATGACATATAAGTATACGTATCGATATCCTATACTAGTTTGGGAAGTCAATTCAATGGCTAACTGCCTACCATTTGTCTCAACATGGCTCAGGAGGAATCTATTGAACGATTGACTAGCAACCTGTCCCCAATGTTGCATTATGACATCGCAAACTCAATATTCATGCTTATGGCTGACCACCCGTCACAATGAGCACTTCCTATCTGGTCAACACATGGGTTCGAGGTGGCCATAGAATTGCTACCTCCTCGATTGCAGAGATGGAAACCTGAACCTCTGACTACATCGCAAGGGTTGATGATCGTGAACGCGTTTGTCTTTGTGGAATGCTTTACCAAACTCAATTTACACCAGATAGTCATCATAAGTGACCTGGGACATATTATATCGCCGAGGTTCTGTCCACCGCGAAAGGGTTGGAAGGTCGTATATTTACATGTATAGATATGTAATTCTTACCGATTTTGATGCACACATCATGGTTATAGGCACTCTTCTTTCTCTCGGTGACCAAGATCAACTCTTCGTCCAATTCGTCTGCCTTATAAAGGAACACGCCTGGCGACATTGACGAATTTTATAAAAAGACAAAGAATATATAAGATAAATCACCTTAACAGAAATCCAATTAAAATTAGAAGTCTTTAAAATACATTTACCAACCTATTAATCTATATGCCAAAAGCGGTAGTAGAATAGAATTTTAGGAATGAAAATATCGTAAGGAAATCTGCCTTTTTCTCGAAATAAACTATAGTAACGTAAACATAACTAACTTAAACGTATAGTAACGTAAACGTAGTAACGTAACTATAGTAACTTTACCACCTGTAAAGTAAACACTGAGTCAAATGACCAAAGAAATTCACAATCCTCATTTGATCGTGAACACTCAACCTGTAACTACCCCGAAAAGGTTTACGATCGCGATGCATAGGTATGCTTAAAGTGAAGGAAGAGATTTCGTGCCTCCGAAGTTCTGACCGCCTCGAAAGGGATCGAAGGACATTAGAAGTACTGAAAGATATTTAATATTTTAAGATACTATAACACCAATTTATTAGCCGATTGGTAGGTTTATTTAAGACTTGTGTTAACGGTACTAGTCACCGTATATTTAATAATTATATACTTATTATACATAGATAAATCACTACATAGTATAAAACAAAATCGCTTTCTCTGTCCCTATATTCCTTTGTATGCTTAAATTTTTGAAACTTCGCAACGGATTTTGATGCGGTTTTTTTAATAGATAGAGTGATTCAAGAGGAAGATTTATATGTATAATAACATCCATTAAATAGTGGAGTAGGCTATATATTTTATATCCGTGCGAAGTCGGAGCGGGTCACTAGTACATATATAAATCAACGTAACTCCGCTTCCATCGAAAATCAAGCGCGGGAACTCACGATTAGTCTTTAAGTAGTTGACCAATCGCACCAAGGAGGTCGGAATAGTCAATGTACGGTTACCAGAGCTGTTGGTGGTGGTCTTGAGGACTTGAGCCGTTTCCAGGAGGAAGGCTTCGAAGTCAATGTTCTCCTCCAGGAAGATCTCGAACCGCTTTAAGTTTACGCACGAGGATATCTTCGGATCGTCCGTTGTGAACCTGTATGTAGAAATATATAGCATATACATCACTTCATGAATGGACCATATCATACATATCACGTTCGCTTACCTATGGAATGGTTATTCCACGAACCAAATATAAAGAGGACCCGGCGTAAGGAGCGGTTCCCGTTACGCGGTGCGGAGGCCAAATGGCGTGTTTTAATTGGTGCGGAGTCTAAAATTGTGTAGTAGAAAGAAGATACCTAATTTGATTGGCCGATGCCGTACCTCCATCATGCGTACCTCGTTTCACCCCGCGTAGTGCCACGCTAGTTTCCATACAAATATTGCGTAAGGCCCACTCCTCTTATTAATTACTCCATGGGTTATTCCATTCCTTTATTCCTTAGGCAAACAACTTTCGTTTCATTTGCAAAAGAACCACCTTTTTAGAATGTAGACAACTCTTTTAGATACTCGTCATACTTCTTGTTGTTGATAGAGCAAAAAGGTTCTCCCGAAATGAATGGAGGCCGCGTATTGGTTAATGTAGTGTAGGACGCCCTCTGCTAGGTGGACGGGTGACCTGAAAATGGTAGCTGGTAGTGGTTGGCTGAGGGCCACGAGTGATCGTGTTTTATGGCGTGCCCTTGGAGAGGTCTACGTCCAGCAGTGGACTGAAATGCGCTAATTGATTGATTGGTCTTATAAGGCCACTATACTGTATATCTTATTGGATAGCATCACGTAGATATATCTCCTCCGTGATACCTAGCTTTGAAGTTCAGTTCACCCTAAAGGGATTGTAGGACTTGAATATATGTAAGTAGGTAATTTATATATAGTAGGTCGAGTGTCAGCTGTAACCGCGTTTACACGAGCTGTTCTCGTTTAATCACCAAAGTTAAGTAACGCGGGCGTGAACATGACCTGGATGGGTGACCTTCTTTATTGTTGACGTGGAAATCTTCGTAAAGATGGCGTATTCCTCGAAATAGGTAATGGCATCTGTTTACTACAAAATGTTTTACCGTTTACCACGTTGGATACTGATTATCAGGTAAAAAGAGGGTGTCCAGTGGCTAAAAGGTCATCACAATACTCACTTCAAGGAGAAAACTCAACTACTGACTACCTCGAAATGATTTACGGTCATGATACATACATATGCAAAGTACTAGAGCTATAAAAGGGTATACATCCTTACTACATACATACACACACCCGTCTCCGTTTAGAGACGTAGTGGGTGACTACGGACCTCCATGTCTCGATCCTGACAAACCACTTTCGCTTCATTGACACTCATGCACACTCGGCTGTTATAGGTCCTTCTAACGTCACCCTTTTGAATAACTGGTATGAACTGTACGCGTAGAACTTATAGCGATCAAATTGGAGACATTCTCAAGGCCGGTGCACGTTGTATGAAAAACAGAAGAACATGTATGAGAAGGTTAGAGTGTGAGTGAAGCAACAGATTTGTCAGGATCGTTTCATGTCGCGATCGATAGTATTTGCCTATCCCGTTGGGATATTTATTGTTTTACCACAATGCCTGAAAACTAAGGTTTTCAATCAGTGTGTGCTCCCCGTTATGACGTACGGTTCTGAGACGTGGACACTCACTGCGGGACTAGCCCACAAATTCAAGGGCGCTCAGCGTGCTATGGAACGGAAGATGCTCGGGGTTTCTCTGATCGCATCAGAAATGAGGTGATACGCCAGAGAACTAAAGTTACCGACATTATGAAAAGAATTAGCACGCTGAAGTTGAGTTGGGCTAGTCACGTATGCAGGACTGATGGTTGCTGGAGCAAAAAAGTCCCGTTGGGGACGTAGAGGCGTATGTATGGTATGAGCTGTTTACCGTCTCTGTATCTGGGCGTAAGGGGCCACTATTCTCCGCGTCAGCTTGTCCAAGTTATCCAACCTGTCGGAGAGGATCCTGGACAGTTTTTTGGAGTCCACCATAGAGTCAAGGCGGGCCCGTGACTTCACCAGCCCCGTTTTGAGGGCTAGGGACAGCCGCTTCTTGGTTCTGGATTCCACCTTTTCCATTGAGTTTCCTTTCTTTACTTTTTTAAACCGTAAAGTAAGGCGTATTTACACAATACGGTGTATAACTTCCAAACTAAGATATTGGAAATTATTTTATTAGTACGTGTTTGTTCAACTGTCAAATTCTTGTTTATATCTTGCAGGGATGATATTATTTTGATTTATGTGGTTGTCTATGGTTCAAAAACTTTATTGAAAGCATTTTGTATGTAAGTACTAGGAGTTTTCATAGATTGTAGATAGGTTTATAATAGCTACGTAAAAATACTCTCACATTCGTAAGCGAAGTTAAGCAACACTGCACTGCGTATCTGGATGGGTGACCCCAGGTAATCATGCTAGTTGATGTGAAAAAATCGTGAGGAAACTTACATATTGCTTTGGAGAGGTAATAATTTAGTTTATCTGGCTCGGGATAAACTCGTTGACTAATTAAAAAGAGCCCTTAGAGTGGTTGATGTAAGTTAGTAAATGAACTTATATGGTGGTTCTTGTATGAACATAAATGAACAAGGTTAAAATAATATACACATCGATTGAAACAAATAGTAAAACAAATATAATTTATATAAAAGCAATTTATTGATACTTTTAATTAACATCATGTCATGTAACTAATTAAATAGTTAATAAGGAATCAACACTTTAAATTATATAAATCAAGATCACTTATTCTACATGTGATATTTACATTGACTAATTGGTAGTGTTAGTTGTAGGTAGCATGATAGCAGATATCATATCCGTTCACTCCAATAATTATATTAAAAATATTCTAAGAAAAAATATTACAGTATCAAGCATACATGACACTACTATAGCCCTAATACTTACATAACATATATATATATATATATATATATATATATATATATATACATGTATATATATATATATATATATATAATAATCAATTTTATGCACACCTGTATACTTATATACACACACTTATCCCTTCCATTTTCTCTCAGAGCTCATTTGTTTACCTTGATCTGTACATAACTTTAACTTATAACACTTAATCTAAGTCTCATCCTGGTCACGGCCATGTTATTGGTTTCCTTCCTTTCTTGATTGGAGGTTCTTTACTCTGTGCCTCAGTCTGTGAACAAAAAATTTTCTTTTATGAATGAATGTTACAGTAGCAGTAAAATAAAGCAATACAGACAGAAAAAAGCCTATGCATATGATTTTCACCTACCATTACTTTAAAGCAAAACATGCCTGGCCCGTATGTATATATTTTCATTTATATAACTCATGCATAAGAGAATTTTGAGTGATGCGAGACTTTTTGTCTTCTCTTATCTACAGAAGTCACTGTGTGGGGAACACTATTAGGGAGATATTCAGGAAGATACCTACCTTATTGTGGGTTAAAGTACATATACCTTCACACTAATAATAGTGGATAGTTATGAAAAACAATCACATCCTTTAATTCTATTCATGGTGGACATAACCTCAGACACATATAATCTCATAAGTCACTAATGTCACTTGGAACAGTGATAACAGGTTGTTATCCCATCACCTAGTAAATTACAGCCTTTAGTGTCTTAGTTGCCTCTAAACGGTAGTTGAAATTCAGTTTGTGTTCAAGACTAACAAGAGACACTGTATACTTAAGCATCTGAATGCCCCAAAATAAGTTATCATTCATATACAAGAATGGAAAATGAAACAATAACTCACCATATTAAATACAATTTTTCTCTTACTACTATTGTTATTATTTTGAACACATTTTACAGCACCAGACTCTGTCTCTCCATTGAGTTTTATCCTCTTAATTTGACTAGATAGGAGATCTGGTGGTGGTTTTAGGCGACTTTCACAGCCAGGGTCACTGAATGTATTCTTATTGCTAAGGCTTGAAGGTTTTTCTTCAGGGCTATCACTTAGGTTACGAGTCTTATTCAAGATCTTGCCTCTACCGGAATCTCTGTACCTTCTCTGTCCATACGGCACGCAATAGTGATGAAAAAGCTCTAAAAGTTCCTCTCGAGGTAGCATTCGCATATTTGCTATCCTTAAATGTCTCTGGAATATAAAATAAACAGAATACATTATATACAAACAGATCCAAAGCTCCTGTCATTTGTACTTGATCATGATTGACAACTTTGCAGAGTAGTCAGACAATCAAGTGTCCATCTCTGAAATGATGAGTTTCTGGTTATATGATCCACCTCAAACCTACATATTAACCAGATATGAGTTATTAGCTGCAACCAAAACTCACAGGAGGTGAATCGTTTCGAAATTTAAATGGACTATTTAGAAGAATATATAGGAACGTCCTCCCAATGTTTTTCCTCGTTACAGAGGTGGTGTATAATGAAAAACAAAATTTCATTTGAAATACTCAAAATTATAATCAAACCTGTTCAAGAATGTAAAATATTTGCTCGTTAGATAACAATTCCGGGTGTAATAACATTTCACAAGGAATCGACATGTTCATTAATATTTGAACACTGAAATACTTCACAGATCATTGGTTCTGTAGTGTTATTATACCTAAGAATAGGTAATTTAGTCAGACACGGCAATGATGTGAACTAGTGAAATTTATTCACTGTTTTAAATGTTTGTTTCTCAACTCAAACAATCAACAAACCGAGGGAGCAAGATGAGGTTAAATTAAACGTGAAATATGACATATTAAGCCGTCAATCCAACAATCTTTTTTCCCATAACATGAATGCTTCATTTAACTAATTTTCAAATCCCAAATTCGTCATGATATAGATAGAAATACTTTAGATCCGCAATGGTTATTATAAAATTAAGCCGCCTAGGTTTTGCCACTTTGCTATGTTAAATCTGGGAGACGCAGAGTAGATCTTATAAATGTCAAATGAATATAGTCATTGATTGATCTGTCAGTCAGTCGTCAACTATTAGCCTCTGAGTTGTGTTGTGCGTGATGTATTATTTTATCCTAAAATTTATTTGAGGCTTAGTCCGAGCAATAGATCTGAATATTTACAATTTTTTCATGTATGAAAAACTTACTTAGTTTATTCATTTGAATTATATATGATCCTAGCAAATTATTAGTGTATCAATCGATCTAATCTACAATAAAACACCTGACTATTATTCTGTTGCATACAAACAATTCATTATAAAAATGGAATAAAACTTCAAGTTGTGTTCAACAAAGTACTAATGCGCTGCGTTTGCACTATAAATTCGATGTTCACTAACTTAAAACGGGATTTTAAAGATTATGCTTTTATTAAGTGTCCTAACATTTTGTGTGTTAGCCAGCGCCGAAAATGTGACAACGACAGATTACGATAGCTCGCAAGTGGACCCTAGTTCGGAAATGCACGTTTTGGAGACCACGAAGGCCTTGCCCACCGCAGATCCGGTGAACACCACTCTGTTTGAGATGCATTCCTTGTGGGAACTGTACATGAACCACTGCAGACATTGGAAGCCCATTAACCACTTGCTGTTCCAAGCTGCGAATCTATGTTTCCTGGTCTCCTTCTTGGCTCCACACTCTCCTGGAGGACTATTGTGGCTGCGAGTGGCCCTCATGCTGGGCTGTGGCTTCTCAATGGTGTGGGCATGGGCCATCCAGTGCTATTTGGATGCAGTGGCCTGGAATGCGCTCTTTGTGCTAATTAACTTTATCTACTTTTGCATTCAGTTCTACTTGATAAGACCTATTAAGTTTCACAAGGATGTTGAAGATGTAAGTATTATATTTTATGTACCTGATTTTATTCTATATCTTTTGTACTGTGATTTTGTGACTCTTAACTGAATATTTATAAGAGTGGATGAATGACTACTATTATCATATAGAAAATTAATAAATTAATAAACTATGTGGTCATGGTCACTACCTAGATGCCCAATCTTCTACAGCGATATTTTAGAGATCCCGCCACATAAGGTGGCAGTTGGAGGCGTCGCCACAGTCGCGTAATTCAGTGTTACCAGTAAACACGCCAAAACTAGCACTCACTGTGCCATACGGCTCGATACATTATAGGTTTTATTTGTAACGGTCTTTGGTTGCAGAGCTATAAACTCAAATAAAACAAATTAATATATCAAAGTCAAAATATGTTTATTAAACTATTTCAAACATGATTAATAATTAACGGGACTTATCCTTCTTATTATATATTACATATATTATGTGTTCCTTCACTCTGTCCGCAATAGACCGTTTAGTGTGTTCGACGTAGGATTTCCCACAGCTGCAATCAATCTTATACACACCCTTATATCTTATATCATGAGTATAAATCGCGAATCTCTTAAAACTATTATTTCAAACATGGCACTGAGCATTGTCTTTACATATTTTTTACCGAGGTTAGATCAGCGGAGACCCTAGCTTGGAGAAGAACTAACTAGAAACTCCGGAAATCAATTTATTATAATCACCCTTAACAAACATAAAAATTACAAAGAGTGGGCAAAAAACACAACGCTGGTAATACTAAATTTACCTTTCATACAAAATAACACGCAATGGCGGTAACGTCAAATTTAGTTCCAAGTTTGGCTACTGCCACCTTATGTGGCGGGTACTCTAGTTGTAAACATGTAATAAATTGCAACATGTAGTGAAAAATGACTGTCTGTGTGAATGGTCAAAGTTTATGACTTTGATGGATGAGTGTGTAATGTGGTATTGCACTATTTTTTAAAATAAGTATGCTTGTTTGTTTTGTGGTGTACCTTTGGAGATGCCCATGTCCAGCAGTATATCAAATTATCATGCAAAAGGAAACTAATGATTGTGATGCAAATGTTTACCATGTCTTGTCATTGGTTCATTAGTGTCAACATGTAATCACATTGGTACTTACAAATAATTGCACAATTCCATTAATTGAATTATTCTTGACATGTGATTTTATACCTATAGCATTTGTGTAATCTTTTTGTTATCAAACATTAAGTCACAATTCCAATGATTAACTAAAAAACTGCATGAATAATTTAACCTAGAGGTATGAGCACCTGTTAGATAACTTATCTATTTATACGAAATATATACAATAAATGTACATAGTTACTTACTTCCAATACATCTTAAATAACAAATTCAATATGACCAGTGGCACAGATATAATAATACTAAATCATGCTGCCATATACCAATTTAAATATGTCTCCTGAAAAAACGAGGCTTCCCTATATTGAGTACCATTACAAAAAAATCTTAACTGTTTTCATAGATATAAGACAAAAACAAATGCTTTAAGACTATTAACCCTTGTGAGGGGTAGTCAGAGGTTTAGATGTCCATCTCTGCAATAGTCAAATTGCTCTTTATCTCTGCTCTTTAATAAAAATTATGCTATACCATATTTTAACAATATTGGTGAATGGTAGGAGTCCTATAACATTTAATTGACCTTATTTCCTTATTTGCCTCATATAATAGGTCAGTTTCACTGTCTGCTATTAACATATCACCTTACTAATTAGTATAGACAAATGAAAATAGGTTACTAGCATTCTTTTTAAAACACTAGCTAAGTACTATATTAATACTCAGGCACCCCTAGATAGGTAGGGAAATAAGTAACTAACTTAGGAACTGACCTAGTTCAAGTTATTTATGAAGCTTCTCTAAAGTTGTCTATTTTATCCTGAAGCTTATAGTTTCTTTATAACTGCTAACTTTGCAACTAACCATTTAATGAGTTAAGTAGTGTTGGTGTTTGTTTTATTAAACATGGTGCTAGCTGCTTTTTTGTTAGCATGTAGTAAGAGGTGTCTACGGAATACGTAAATATAAACTTTCTTTTACTACGTTAAAAGCTACGAAGAGACTAGATCAAGTTATAGAGGATACGTTTTTAGAAGACACTAGTTACATTACCCAAATTACTACATGTAAATCTTTGTCCATTTTTATTCGTTTTACGAAAATGTCTATAAAACTTAGTTCTGTTTGACTACTGCGTATATTATGAACGTTAACTTGTGTGTGTGTTTTACCCAAAAGCATATAATATGTTTGCTAAAAATTTGTTATCTATAACATTTCTACTTACTCATAGTAATCCACGTTTACCGTGATGAGCTCACCATCTGATACATTGAGTGTCATTGTGAAAAGCTGGATTAAAGCGTCCCTGATTAACCCAGAAGGGATTACAGTCGTGAGGTCAATCACTTACTCTAATACCGCACTGACATCATTCATTGTACAAGAAAGATATCATTCATGGAGTTTTCGATCTCATAATCTGGCAAATGATCATTACATGTTTATTAGTTACTATTATCTGAGCATTGCGATGTTCTTGGCTAATCGAAGCCTTTTTTATTTCTATATCTAGTCTTAACGACATCCAGCGTAACAAATGTGAGGCTAGCTCACAACTACAGAAATTGTCTCTTATTAACTATTTCGAAACGTTTAATGAAAGACACGTTGAATAGAAAATATGAATCAAGATAGTTAGGAGAATCACTTATTGTATTTTTACATTTAAATGGTCTATTACATTATAATTATAAATAATATTAACTATAGGATTCATAAGAAGTTTAATACATGTGAGTATGACAAGTAAAATAAGAGAGAGCATATATTATTAGGTTTATGAATGTAACCCAAAAAATAATTGTCTGGATCGTTCAGGGTGGCCACCAATAGTCTCTTCCTATCCCATTGGGAAATACAGCGTAAGTGAACGAAAAATCTGGTCTTAGATGCTTGGTTTTCCCAATCCGATTACTAATCCACACTCCGAAGAGCGCTGTACGTAATAGTAATTAAATTTTGTTAATTGCTCTACAGATTTTGTAAGAAAATTGACTGCTAATTGCATCAACCTAATTTCGTGTGTAAAGTGGGTGATAGACGTACGTACTTAAAGTACGCGGTTTTTAAGATCGCAAACTTACTCGGCTCGACGTTAGTGACACACGTGAAGCTTACTCATTCTGTGTTGCGATGTCTTCGACAGAAGAAGCTTTGTGTTATTTAGGAATTATATCGTATTACATTTTAAAAACTAAAAAAATAGAAGAAATCGGAAAGTGTGGGTAAAGAAATGGCTTACGGAAAGAGAGCGTTTATCACATGTGAATTTTATAAAAATATTAATAACCTTTATTCATAAAAACACATTGACATACACAGACAGGAAATTAAAAAAAAGAAATCGCTCATTTTGAGAAGTTTCTGAATGAAAATTAACAAAAATTTCAATTTAAATCTCAAGTATCGATGCTCAAAACACGAATGACAAGCGTGCGCGTCCACGGACTGGCGAAACAAAGTGGCGGCTCGCGGCTCGCTGTGCTGCCACACGCACGAGCCAAGACGAGCTACGAGCAAGATTTCAAACCTGTTGGATCGACGACAATTTTGCGCGGCGGTTTTAAAGTACGCGTACTTACGGTGACACACAAGCGAAAAAGGTCGTCGAGCCATAAGTACGCGTACTTGCTCGTACGTCTATCACCCCTTTTAGATCCTACTATGTTACGTATTATCTTTGTTACTACGAGTATTTATAAAGTTCTAACAGAAAAGAATACGAGATATAAGATCTAGGTAGTTACAACTCTTCTTTCGGGTTAGACAGAACTTCGAATATTAAGCTCACCTTATATAGTATACAAAAAAGTGTGATGTTAGAAGTATCTTTGAGCGTGGATGTGGCTTAAAATATTTGCCAGGATCGGGTAAAGTTGAAATTCGCGATGTCTGCCTACCTCTCTGAAGGGAGACGGGCATGCTATGTATGTTTTTATGTGATGGCATTACAATTTGCATTTTTTTAAGTTCATAGAATCGATTTCATACAAATATTCCGATATTATTGTCTGAAAGAAACCTTCCAAAGGAAAACAGTTCAATATCTTCAAGGCTTTGGTTTGGATTGGGTAAACAACGTAACAGGTGGTGCCAAAACGTGGTTAATAAGACAAACACTCACGCCTCCAAACACTGAGGGGGACGGACCGAATGGTTCCGAAAAATCTTTAGCGTGTTGTTTAAAACAAAAATAGCACTGAAGAAACTGAAATGTATGTAACTAATTAGCTTATATTTTGCGGTATTACAATGGTAACTAAAAAGCTGATAGCATTTCTAAGACTAAGTATCAGTAAAAAAATGTTCATAGATTCCAAGGAACTTACGGGCATTATAGCGTGACTATGCATGAGTACGTAAAGATTACACAACGTGACATAAGTATTAATTACCATTAACTCTTACTAGGTTGATGTTTAATGTCTTCCCTCAACTGAGCATTGCAATTCTTTGTCCAAGCGAAACTACTGTTTACCTAATAATCCGTATCTAAAGTAACAGGTGGTAAACCATCCCGCCACATACATAATATACTAGTTATTACCTATATCTCGAAATAGGCAGGTTTCCTCACGATGTTTAACCTCACGCAAATTTAGCACATTGACAATCTAGATGATCAACCAAATACTGTCCACGCCTAACGCAGTTTTACTTCTTTAATCAAATTTATTTTTACGCTGGCATCCCCCGATAGCGCTAGGGAAAAGAACTAAATCAGGAACTGACCTACTTTAAGTGATATTTACGAACCTCTAAAGCTCTCTATTCCATACTGAAACTTATAGGTCTCTCGTTAAGTGGTAAAACGCTAAGATGATAGAAACCAAAATGTGTATTCGTTTAACTAAACGGCGTATGTTATTTTGTATTTCACTGACGTTTCGAATCGATACGCGTTGCCATTTGGTTAAGGAAGCGTAGTTTAGCAAATAAACAAAATTATGATTATTAGAGCAAAAGTAGTAACTATTTAAACGATCATAAAAATATCACATCAACACTAACAACTGATATGTACATCAATATAACCTAATCTTTACTTTCAGCTAACTATATTTTGGTGAAAATTTCAGTACATGTATTTTTTATGTGCATTGCATTATTTTCCTTAAAGCAATGGTAGAGGTGACCTACCAAGTAACGACCTTCGTGGCGCGAGTAGTTAACCATCCCCTGTGGAAGCAGAGTTAAAAACTACGTTTATTTTTTCACTTTCCAGTCTGATTGTTGATTATATATTCTAAAAAAGTATCTAAAATAAGTCTATATTTCTTAAATATATAATGCCTAGTACCCTAAACACAAGTCTTAAATAAACTTACCAAAGCCTTAGTTCATACGTAATAATCTCCCAAATATAACCAAGTTCAGACTAACCCGTGGCGCCATCTCTTCGCCAGGTGTACACAGCCCTGTTCCAGCCGCTGAAGGTGTCCCGGCGCCAGTTCCGCAAGGTGCTGCAGTGCATGAGGAGCGTCCGCCACCTTAAGTGCCACGAGCTCTACGCACACGAAAAGGTCACTAAAGTGGACAGCCTATCACTCGTGCTGTCTGGCAAGTGAGTATTAGAACCATAGGATACTTACATTGATTACGTGTTGACAACAATGCATGAGTGTCAATGAAGCGAAGAACCGTATCTCTGCCTACTCCTCCTCAGGAAATCAGGCGTGATGTGTATGTATGTAGAAAATAGTGACCCATACAATATGTCTTCGAAATTTCGAACAAGTCAAGCCTCTTACTACCCCGCTACAATAAAAAGGGAGTGTGTTATACAAAAGTAGTGAAGCGTATGTTATGTTTTATGGTAGAAAATAATGTTCGTAGTACAGATGGATAGGACAAACAACCTAGAGTGAGATTAGAAGTTTAGTTGTATAGAATTACAGGAAAAAGCTTGCTAGGTAAATTGAGATAAAAAAAAATCTGGTATAAAAACACCTACCCTGAGTTTACCCATGTTCGCCTTATATATAAGGCTGTGTCTAATATGACATCAAAACCCCAATAGTATATACTTGAATGTGACCTCGAAGGCATTATTACTCCAAGGCTCCATCCCGTAAGGGATTAAAGGACGTGATTGTATTTATATGTTAAGCTGTGCTTAATTCTGTTCTGTGGACGTTCCCGAGCAGTAGTATAGTATTGTAACAATCAATTTCTTCAATCCACCTGTATGTATACATCAAGGGTGGGTGTTTGTAGAGTCAATAATTTTTTTTTCCAATATTTATTTCGTATATGTAGCGTCTAAAATCCGGAACACATGTTTTATTATATTATCTGAATAAATAAAACCTCTGTATACAGTGTCTAGTGCATTTACTCTTCAGTACAGTAATAATAGAAGTGCCTTGCGAAATAAGCCCTTGAAAGTAAGAGAAGCAATTTCGAAACAATAACCTAAAACCAGTCTGGTAGCCTGAGGCCGCAGCCGCCAAAGTCTTGAGAACATCTGGGGCCTTAATATGATTGCTCAGTGGTTTGGCGAACTGAAGGGCACGGGTTTGATTGCTGGTGGGTGTAATCTGGTAGTGAAACAGATGCTCTAATTAGTTTGTGAATTTGAATTTAAAAAAGGAATTTAACATTGAAATGAGAATATTATAATGATGTGTTTTCGAAACTGTGTAAAACAAGTTTTATGGGTTTGTAATTTTGCATGTTTCCATGCATTAGATTACATATACCTAATTTAAGGATAGAAAATACCGTGCTTTACTATTTAACGTTATAGGTACATGTATGTAACTTTTGATCAGAGTTTTGACAGAAACGTTCCAGGTGGCGATCGATCTCTGCCTCTTTCATGAAGGAAATAGAATCATAAATATACGTATATTATAAACAGGTGTCCACACGATGTTTACACCGTGACGGTAATTGCATCTGAACGCCTGCCACTTTCAATGTAAAGTGTGGATGTCAATCAGCTGATTCAATGAGTTACTCGCAGTCAGTGGGTGGTATTTCGCAACACGCCTTCTGGCATTGTAATACGAGCTGCACTGTGGCTGGTATTAATTTTGCAAACGTGTTACTTACTGGGTTACGTAATTTATATAATATTCACCGCGTTACGTCTTTTTTGGGGTGGAGAGATCTTGAAGATATGTCTTCTTGTTCATCACTACATAGTATAAAACAAAGTCGCTTTCTTTGTCCCTATGTCCCTTTGTATGCTTAAATCTTTGAAACTGCGCAACAGATTTTGATACTTTTTTTTTAATAGATAGAGTGATTCAAGAGGAAAGTTTATATGTGTAATAACATCCATTAAACAGTAGAGTAGGCTCTATATTTTATACCCGTGCGAAGCCGGACCGGGTCGCTAGTGTTTATATATATCATCATTCCCCTGCCCTTATCTAAACTAGTTGAAGTCGTAACATGGTTTTCGCTTACATACTTAGCATATACATGCTATAGCATTGCTTTCGTGATGATGATGGTATTTTTATATGGAATATTGGTGACAGGATAATAGCACATTGCTTAATGAATTTTATTTACACCTAGGCGTTAGAAAAATTAGCTAGTTAGCGATCTATTTTCGTTTGTGATAAGTACATAAGTATTACATATAATTGGGTTTTTTGCACATAATCAAAACTATGTTTGGTATGCTAAAGATGATGAAAAGATGTATTCCAGGTTCTTTCCACTCCATAAGGAATAAATTACTTGTATGTATTTATATGTCGAGGAACGTAAACGTGTTAAGTTTGGCAAGACCAGAGCTGTGTGTACATTGTCGCTATTAACCCTTTTATGGTTGCTCTGGCCAACAAACCTTGATTGTTTACTCACATTAAGCCACGTTGAAAGAGTCTGTTATCTACTGATAAAAGAGAACCTAGTATTATTTAGAATCTCGATACACAATGTATTAGAATATAACACTTGCTCATCGTTTCGTGTTAGAGACAACTACAGGACTACAAGTAGTGGTAAATATAACTTGTAAGGCGATGGGCTAGCAACAAATAACACAACCTAGATAGTTAACGACATGGAAGAGCGGATTCCGAGAGCTCGTCCTAATAAGAAGTGTGACGCAAATAGGCAACATACTGAAAAGTGTGATATTACGAGTAGGTACATAAAACCTAGTACGTATGCCTTAGAATTACTACCTCCGCAATTGCGGAGATGTACTCGCGAACCTCTGACTATCTCAGTAGGGTTAATCAGAGGTTAAATGATATCCAAAAGTACTGATTTAGTGATTCATTATTGCAATAAGTATATAATTATTGTATTATGTAATAAGTTCCTGAAAAGGTTAGTTACCCTTTTGTGGATTATGAACGTAATAGTATAATTATTTGTTTGACGACCTCCGTGGCGCGATCGGTTAGCCGCCGGAACGCTAATCGTGAGGTTCCGGGTTCGATTCCCGGTGGAGGCAGGGTTAAGAACTACGCTTTTCTACTGCTTTCCAGTCTGGTCGTTGATTATATGTGGTATATATGTATTTATCTATGTATAATATTTATATATTTCTTCAATATACGTTGACTAGTACCCTTAACACAAGTCTTAAATGAACTTACCAAGGGGCTAGTTCAATTGGTGTAATAATGTCCAAATATTCTTAAAAAAAATTCTTAAAAAATTTGTATATGACTGACGTAAACGTTTCTGTAACATACGCTTCACGACTTGTGTGTCACATTCCCTTTTTTATAATGGCGGGGTAGTCAGAAGCTTGTGTGCCCATCTCCGAAATTTCGTAGCCATGTTAAGTAAAAGCTACTGAAAGTCAAACGCGTATGTATATGTGCGATAAACTTTCATTACACCAGATAGTCGCCACTTCAAGTGTAGTTTTTGTAGAAGAGTGACAGTACAATGGGCAATAGAGTGTGCCAGTTTCTGCAAGGAACAATGTTCACCTTGTTAGAAAGTAGGTCTATCGTTTTAGCATCGATACCTTACGTCTAGGACTAGATATATCTCTTGACGACCTCCGTGGCGCGATCGGTTAGACATCTGAACCCTAATCGTGGGGTCCCGGGTTCGATCCCCGGTGGTGGCAGAATTAGGAACAACGCTTTTCTACTGCTTTCCAGTCTGGTCGTTGATTATATATGTATTTATCTGTATATTATAAGTATATATTTATTAAATATACGTTGACTAGTACCCTTAACACAAGTCTTAAATGTAGTTACCGAGGGGCTAGTTCAATTGGTGTAATAATGTCCAAATATTATTATTATTAACTTAACTAGCTATCTTTCTGCCATCATAGATTAAGAGGCGGGTAAAAAACTATTTCTAGGATTTACTCTGATAGGCTTAGCGTATCTTTTTATATGCATACATACATATACCTACATACATCCATACAGCCTTTAATCATGTCCTTTAATCTCTTTCGGGGTGGACAGAACCTTGTAGAGATGATAGTTTCTCCTAAATCACTTTTTAACACGAATATTATAGAACTACATGGTCTTGAACTAGATAAAACTTAACTAGCTGCCTTTCTTCAAACATGGCTTAAAGGAATAGATGATGCTGTAGCTGTTTTTACATAATAATATATACAAATCCGTTTCCCTTTAGAGGGGTAGGCAGAGATCACGGATCCCCATCCGACCAATGCTGACAAACCACAATCACATCATTGACATACAACTTCTTATACACACTCGGCAGTTATAGGTACTTCTATGTTCACTAAAAGTGTTATTAGTAGTTCGGTGTAACTCAGTGCTTGTATTAGCGAAAGACCAAATGTAAACTTTAGTGTAACATTCCACCTCTAAAGGTTATACGGTCGTGAATGCCCATATATGTTTGTTCTGCCCATCTTTTAGAGTATTCTGAACGTCAGTGTATGCATCTAAGCAACAAAGCCCCTGTTAACGTATGTTCATGTTCCAACTTAATTGAACTTCAATTTATAGGCACTAGTTGGGAAATGGGTTAGCGATATTGTTAGTGTAAGCGCGGGTTAAGCTAGGCTAAGTTAGGGCTACAGGCAAACACTAACTTACATACGTTTACATCCATAATCCGAAAGGGTTGGACTGAATCTCGGGGACGTAATAATAATTTGATCACTTATGAAAACTTTCTTATGAAATAGATCGTAAATTGGTAATGGCATTGTATTAAATGTGTATTTAAATAGTACTCCTGTCACGCTGTGTACAATACTTAGGTTCCTAGTCTAGTACTTCCGTTTCGTATTTATTTTTTGTTAATCATAGTTTTGATTGTAATTTTTGTAACTTGTCATAAATAAATATGAAAAATTGGTGACTGGTTGCTAGACCATCGCCTAATAGATTGAATCCCTAGTGAACTTCTACGATATGTCGAGAGAAAATACATACATCTATCTAGAACGTTATTAACGTCCCATCTAATCTGAGTCATCTCCGCTGTCACTACTTTCATATTAACATTCAAATGATTAATACAAACGCTTTTACATATGTACATATACATTCACGTCCTCTTATCCCTTTCGGGGTAGACACAACCTTAAAGATTATAATATCTCCAAGAATTTTAACATGAATATTAGGATAGTGATGTTATATGGAACATTTGTGACAGGTTGCAAGTAGATCACCTAACAGATTCCATTGCTAGGTCCTTAATCCCTTCCTACGACATGCCGGAAAGAACGGAAGCTAGCTCATATTATTTTGCGTCCCAGACTAGCACGGGACGTGGCTTTTAATTCAGATTGCCAACCCCTCACTCGCTAACATAGTTTCCCTCAGAGGTCTCACAAAGTGAGTGTCCATTAATAGTCTAAAAGCTATCGACATTAAAACGCGACCTCATTCCAGTGACCTTTGAGCTTGCAGATGAAAATATCGGGAGCTGCCTCCAGCGAGGGCCTTCAAAGGTCACGTGGAAATGATTTTGTAACCCTAATGTCTATTCAAACTTTGTTGTATTATAATTGTGTTCTCGGAAATACTAACACACTTGCCGATTTTGTAACCCTAATGTCTCTGCAAACTTATTTATGTAATAAATGTATTCTCGCATTGTATTGTAACTCTTACACATACCCTGTCTATAACTACATACGTATACATAATTAACTGAAAGAAATGAATGTGAATATCTGTTATGGGCCTAAAACAATACTTTTGAAACTAATAATAATATGTACGCCATTCATTTTCTTTAAATAAATAATTATGAAATTCCATGTTAGTAAAGGAAAAATAATTAAACTTCCTCTATAGTATGATAGTATAGGACTTAATAGGGCATTCAGGGCTTAGCTTTACGGTATATAAAATGCACATAGCTGTCTTTGTTTACTCGTGTATATTTCGTAGGAAGCGACTAAGGTACTAGGCGTAAAAGAAATGGTGATGATTTACGATTTTATCAAAAGAAACCTTAATCAATAACACATATTTCATTTCGGAGGTACAGATATTTAGACATTGGGCTAGTTACAAAATTGTATATCAATGCCATGTCATCCTCACTTGTAAAATAAAAGATATTGTTCCACCGATTTTCTTTCTAAACCCAAAGGAATAGAAAAGTATCGATATGTTTACATATAATATGAGTGGAAGGGCGGTTACGTAGGGGCCGGCCTAATAAGACATATAACAGTCAGATAGACGCTATATTGAAAAAAGGTGACGTTAGGTGTACCTATAACCACCGAGAATGTATGAGACGATGTGTGAATGTCAATGAAGCGAAAGTGGTCTGTCAGGATCGGAACAAATGGGGATCCGTGATCTCTGCCTACCCCTCTACAGGGAATCAGGCGTGATGTGTATGTATGTATGTTTACATATATAGAACTGCAACGATCCTGACAAATCTCTCTTGCTTCACTCACACCCATTAATCTTCTCATACATGCTCGTCTATTCTTCACACTACGTACACCCGCCTTGAGAAGAATGTCTCTGTATATTAGTGAATAATGAATGTAAGTGAGTTTTAACAAAAAGACTTAAGTTGGCGTGTTAAGCATTAAGTTAATGCCGGTTAATTAGTCAGGTATTTCTCTCAAGGCTCTTTTGTGTATAGTGCGTGCTTCCGTATTAGTCCGCATATGGAATTTAGGTTATTGGCTATCGAGGAACTAAATCTAGACTAGGTTCGAATGCCGTTGTTTAAACTTGGGTAGCTAAATATTGTTATGACCTATTTACACGAGAAGAATTTCTAACCCGATTTTGGGGCATTTAAGCACATTGAAATCATTGTTTATTATTGTTTTTGTTTTGTCAATATTTCCTTCATTCTTGCATTTTTGTGTATTATGTTGTTGTACCTGTGAATAAAGAGATTATTCTATTCTTACCGGAAATAGCAGACGTAAAGTTATTAAATATAGGGTATCATTTAAGCTATCACCAATTTAATTAGTTTTGTGTTTCTTAAATAATAGGGTTTGTCCTCAAAATAGTAGATCTGTCACCAAAATCAGTTCCACAGTAAATCACCAAAAATCCCGAGATATAAGGTCTAGTACCAAATAAATGTTTTTGTATGTATTATAATAGAAAAACAAAAACAAACGCATTCACGACCATTAACCCTTGCGGGGTAGTCAGAGGTTCAGGTGTCCATCTCCGCAATTGCGAAGGTAGTAATTCTATGGCCACCTCGAACCCACGTGTTAACCAGATACTTAGTACTCAATGTAACAGGTGGTCAGCCATGTCGCCATTTACAAGCACTAACTATTACCTGTTCTGGGAACAGGTAGGTTTCCTCACGATGTTTTCCCTCACCGTAGTATTCGACGCATTTCGTTAATAGATTTTTATTATAATAGGTGTGTCATAATAAGTATTTAAGCAAACTAATTTAAAGAGATCACCAATAAATCATATTATGATACTGGAAAATTGCATTAAGTGCAAATAAAAACCTAACCTAACCTAACCAGTTAAGTGATTAATAATATATAATCGTAGTATAGAATTAAATAATTATATGTATAAAGGATCATAATAATGATTTCATGTATAATGTAAGAAATTTATTAAGTAGTAAGTAGTAATTAAGTATTAATTTGGTAGTATAATAAAACTGGACTGTATGAGTATTCATGTTAAAAAAAAAGATGTGAATAAAGATACAAAAAAATAAAATTTATAATAATGGTACGGGCGAACAATGCCTTTAGTGTGTAGTTTTTCTTAAAAAAAAAACCTAACCTAACCCGCCCGCGTCGCGCATCGTGTGATCGAAACTACCACCTAGTTACCTACTACCCATAGTGTTGTAAAGAACTCGAGTCTTTGAGTCCTAAATCCTCGACTCAAGACTCCGAGTTCAGTTAGTTCACTGAGTCTTGGAAAATTGAGTCGAGTCTATCGAATAAGACTAAAAGACTCGAGTTCTTTACAACACTAACTACCCATCGTTGAGGCCGGATTGGTCAATTTTTAAAGCCCGCCAATTCGTCTTCGCCGCTTTGATCATTTTTTCATTAAAATTATAAATTGACGTATTAAATTGGTAACGAATACTATTTATTAATTTAATATCTGAACGAAATAAAATGTTACTACTCCTATACTATACTCTACACTAATAGGTGACAAAATATCAAATAAAAAGGAGGATCTACCATTCTGAGCACAGAGCTATTATTTAAGTTACAAAACTGTTATTATAAGAACGAAGTTTATATTCATGTAATGCAATATAATTTTATTGGTTATCGATCTCTTATTTTACACATATATTAACAATAATTTGATAATTCATACCTGGGAACAATTTTTGTTTATCTGAGAACGAAAATATTTCGTGGCGATAGATCTATTTATTAGGTGATACAACTTGATGACAAATATAAATTTTGGTGATAGAAAATATAGTTCCCTTTAATATAACCGCAAGAAAATTAAGTTCATTATCAGAAAGACTGTATATATCATACGAGTTAATTCTCGCCGGACTACACTCAAACATACAAGATGAGGAAGACTCCTCGTCTAAATGAGCCGTAATAATATTTTGGGGTCTGTCAATGGTAAGGAGAGATAAAGGATTCGAAAATCAGTTATTTCTGGTTCCACTCCCAAAGGAAAACCAAAGAAAGTGTCTGTTCTATAAACAACTGCGTACGCCGTATAGAGGGGTAGATGGAGATCGCAGATCCTCATTTTACAATCATAGTTTACTTCTTTGACATACGGTCATAGGCTTGGTACCCTTTCAGTGTTTAGGGCTAATTTCTAATGAAACCGCTGTATCCAGCTGTAAAGGAAAAACTCTGCGCCATTTAACGACAAAGTTAAATTATCAAGGTGCTGATTATTCGGTGAAAGGGGTTCGAATAGTCAACCTTTAAAGTTGATTTTACTTCATACTTCCGCAGATGGTCACGCAAATTTCCACATCGTATAAAATCACGCTTGTTATATGTTAACTATGTATTAATAGTTGTGTAAATGTTAAGTTGATACATCTCCTCAGTTATGTATTGAATATTCATATCCTTTTGGATATGTATACTTTCACTTATTCAAAAATAAGTGTTCGTGTCTGTTTTAGTCGTTGTTGAATAAATTATAAACATTTAAGGTATTATGTGCGTTTTCTCCAAAACCTGGTCTTGACCATATTTGAGTATATTGACTACCATATAATTATAGTCAGTTAATAGTCCGGTACTGTTGATCGGTTGAATTTATTAAAGCAGCGTCCTAATTCTTAAAATGATGCAGTGGAAAACCAAGTCTTGCATCTTATATAAGTATCTAGCATGTATGGTTGTCAATGAAGCGAATTTGGTATGTCAGGATCAAGACAAATGGATATCTGTGATCTTTGCCTAAGTACCTATCAGTAGGAATAGGCGTGCATACAAGTCTATTTAATCTCGTCACGGGGTACGGTAGACTCAATTTGATACACTACCTTAATTACAGAACAAAAAATTATTAGGTTAGAGTCTACAACATTACAACACGTTATTATCCAATTATTGTCTTTAAATTCTATTGTATGTTGAATATTGTATGTAATTGATGTGGATGTCTCAATAAAGATATTATTTTTAATTCTTCTCAAATCGATTACTGGACGTACAAAACCGGGTTTTCGTACACGTATGTATGTAATTATCAAATCTTATTTCTCTGTTTCCAGGCTAGTGGTGTCCCAGAACCAGAGGGCGCTGCACATAGTGTTCCCCCACCACTTCCTGGACTCGCCAGAGTGGTTCGGAGTGTCCACTGACGAATACTTTCAGGTTTGTACCGACATTATTTGGATCCTGAACCGCAAACTACAGTTAATTATTATTTTCATTGCTAGTTGTAACTGCAATGGAATATTGGTGCTCACCGTTCATCCAATGGTTATTGATTATAAAACTAGCCCCTTAGTGCCTTAAATATCTCTGTATGATAGGCTAGCAACCTGTCACTAATATTCCAAATCCATACCATCGCAATCCCGATATTTATGCTTTAGCTTACCGTAGAAACGTAATACCAAAGGTTGATTTCTTTTATTTCTTATTAGAATACTTATTTCCTATTTCAAGCATTTTGTTCTGTCACGCTGATACATCAGCTCTCCATAACAATTACATACATGTAATACATACATATGTATTAACACCTCTACGTCACCAACGGGATAGGCAGAAACGATCGCCACCTGGAACGATCCAGACAAATCTCTTGTTCCACTTACACCTATTAACCTGTTCATACATGATCTTCTGTGCTTCACACTACATACACCCGCCTGAGTATAATATACTTCCGGACACATCTTTTGGCCCACCTTAGAGTTTAGGTTTCGATTGTTTGAAATTCAAAAAAAGACTATTGAATGACATTGTGAATATGTCAGGTTAAAAACTGCATAAAAACTTTTAACTCAACCTAATAAAAAATTTTTGCTGGGACCGAACGAAACTGAAAATGCTAGGTGGGCCAATAGATGTGTCCAGAAGTGTATGTAAAACAAACAAAAAACAAACGCATTCACGACCATTAACCCTTGCGGGGTAGTCAGAGGTTCAGGTGTCCATCTCCGCAATTGCGAAGGTAGTAATTCTATGGACACCTCGAACCCGCGTGTTAACCAGATAGTCAGTACTCAATGTGACAGGTGGTCAGCCATGTCGCCATTTACAAGCACTAACTATTACCTGTTCGGGGAACAGGTAGGTTTCCTCACGATGTTTTCCCTCACCATATAATTCGATGCATTTCGTAAATGTGTTTTTATTACGAAAATGTACATAGAAATTCATTAAAATTCATTTCCATTGGTACATGCTCAAGCGGGATTTGAACCCTGTACCCACTGATACAGAGTCAAGCCCCAAACAACTGAGCTACGTCGAAGTATTACTGAATTATATGATTAGAAGTGTATGTATGTAATGTATAATAACAATAGCCCCTATGCTCTGGCAGGTGTCGATAATGGCGATGGAGGAGTCCCGCGTGCTGGTGTGGCACCGGGACAAGCTGAAGCTCTCCATCATGTCGGACGCCTTCCTGCAGGCAGTCTTCGACCACGTGCTGGGCAGAGACGTGGTGCACAAGCTCATGCAGGTAACTGGACAATACATAAGTCTTATAATGCCTGTCACAGTAGTTTAGTAGCCCGTGACCATGGCTGCTGCAACGTAGCCGAAACGTCGGCTTAATAAAGGTAACTTTATCATATAAAAACATACGCGATAAGTCCCGCTAGTTATTAATCATGAGTATAAATCGCGAATCTCTTAAAACCACAGTAGTTTCGTCAGAGACAAAATGACAATCGCTTACGGGGTAGTTTGAGGTTCTGGTATCCATCTCCGGAGGTACTAAGTCTGTGGCCACTTCGAACCCATGTTTAATAATATAAAAATAATATTTGGACATTATAACACCGATTGAACTAGCCCCTTGGTAAGTTCATTTAAGACTTGTGTTAAGGGTACTAGTCAACGTGTATTTAACAAATATATACATATATAGCATATATAATCAACGGCCAGACCTGAAAGCAGTAGAAAAGCGGAGTTCTTAACTCTGCCTCCACCGGGAATCGAACCCGAGACCTCACGATTAGCGTTCCGGCAGCTAACCGATCGCGCCACGGAGGTCGTCAAATGTTATATCCATAAGATCGGTGCTTAATATGAAAGGTTGTAAGCCGTATCTCCATTCACAAGCATTGAGTATTACCTATTTCGGGAAGAGGTAGCTTTCCACACGATGTTATTCCTTACTGGATGTTTATGGGTTGCAGGTGGTAATCAATAGTCTGCATACCTCCTTGGGGAGGTAGAGGCTATATATGTATGTATTATGCATCCCAGGTCTGTTGACTTAGATAGGGATTAAGAATATATACATACATACATACGCTTCACGACACTCCCTTTTTTATTATGGCGGGGTAGTCATCTCCGAAATTTCGAAGGCATGTTAGGTATGGGTCATTCGAAGCCCGCGTATCACTAGATAGACAGCACCCAACGTGATAGGTAGTGAACCGATTTAAGAAAATATGTACGTATATGTGTACTGTTAATTCAATCTCAAATCCTCACTACTTCCAGGTGAGTGAAACGATGGCGGTGAGCAACGGCCACCTGCCCAACAGCTTCGAGGAGGGCGAAGATAAGCCCATGCTGGTGGTGAAGAAGAGCGGTGATGGGCCAGGGATCACGGCGCTGCTCAACCGACAGCTGCAAGGTGAGGGTTGTTCAAATGATGTACATATTTCAGGGTGATGGATGGATGACTATAGTCTATTCGCGTTAAGTAAATAGTGACGTCATTATATACAGAGGTTAAACTGGCCAATGAGGCGTGAGTAAATGAGAAAACAAGTCACATTGACCAATCGCAGACAACCGTTGTCACGTCTCATTGGTCAAATCATGGGTACATGATGACGTCACTATTTTCTTAATGCGAATATACTATAGTCGCCAAGCGTCAAGGAAAAATGACGTCATTATAACATTCATTAGGAGCAGGCAAACAGACCAATGAGATGCTTGTAAATGAGGCTAAAAACTTTTACTACGTCTAATTGGTTGAGAGAATTTGAGACTCAAATAGTCTATGGGAATGAATATTATAAATGAAGATCAATAATATTAGTAGTAGTAGAGTATTATATTACACACGTTAGTAGGTTGTAATTTAAGAGACCGAAAAATATAGTTTTCAAGGTTTTTTCCAACCTTAAAGAGATGTTATAATATGTATGTATCCGTTCAGTGTTCAAAATGTATATTTCGTATGGTCTACAATAAAACGTGGACATTTTCATTTCATCGTTACTTATTGAGTTTAAGGTGGATTGGTGATGGATGGTTAGGCCAATGCATCATCTCTAAACGAAAGGCGCTTTTTATGACATGTCAATATTAACTAAATAGTTACATTCTATTTCAGTCTTAGACTAGCTTAGGTTTTAAGTAACAAAACAAACAAAAATGTGGGTTTGAGATTCAAAAAAGTTAAATACAATAATCATAATTGATATATAATCACGTGGATTTTACAATTTTATTTATGTTTTATACATTCATATTTTTCATGATACATTACGATTCACTGATTAATTATTTGGTTCTGAACATTTTTGTGTTATTTTTATTGCATTATGTTTTATTCAGCGTTCCATGTGTAGTGCACAGCACAGCTTCTAGATGTCGCTAGCTATCACTCATTGTGTATTTTTTGTTTCACTCCATCCTAGATGAGAGCGTGGCTCTGCTTCGACCCGTTGCCATGGCGACGCCTTTGCAAAATCCCTGCTGATTCCTTTTTTCCCTACCCTCCTTTTTTCCTAATCAAAAAACCGTTAAATTTAAATTATGCATCATCAATGTCGTTAAAACTACCTTACTTTTGCTAAAGTTAAAATGCGGGTAGTTTTTAATTTAAATATCATTTTAATTCATTCCTATTTAATTCATAATTCGACTATTTTATGCTAATCATGATAGATGTAGTGGTATTTTTGAATGGTTACAATGTGTTAAACCAGTGCCTATGGATCAAATTGAGTATATAACGATTAGTAGACTCTATCTATTAAAAAATATTTCAAACAAATATTCCATTCAATTTTTCAAAGCACTCAAATGCGATATTTTTATTTTATATTCTTATAATTTAGTTCATGCCATACTACTCTTTTACTTTTAACATTCTTATTTTATGTGATAATCAACGCAATTTTAGTTTAGTCTTTCAATGTGACTTCCATTTTTTATATTTTAACTTGACTGACATTAAGTTGCTTTACCTAAGTTTGTGATATGATTTAGTGATTATTTTTTTACTCTTTCTTTACTTTTGTGTAATTTTAAAGCGATACATACTTGTACAACGATATGAATTTTAATATAGTTTTTTTTTATCAAAGAATACGTTCTATAATGCTTAGTTTTTTTTCGTATATTTAACTCAATACGGTCGACAACTAGCAAAACCTGCCACTAATCATTAAGAATGGATAAATATTAAAACCTAAAGTGATAAATTTCTTACATTCTATCAGACTATCAGCCGGTTTCTGGAACGCTATTCATTTTTGACAAGAGTTTAAATAGTGTTTAACAAGTGGTTAAATATTGTTGAGTTGTTCGAACAATAATTAAACTCTTGTCACATAATGGCTTGTCAAAAAGCACTTTTGTAGCGCGTTTGGGTTTCTCGAAACGAAATCTCTTGTCAACAATTTGTTAGCAATTTGTTGACAAGAAAATAAATAATCATCGGATCTTGAGTAATTAACTGATATTCAAGTGCTTATTGTTGCTTTATTTCCATGTTTTTGGACATTATATTATTAAAACCATGTCTGATGTGAGTGTGTCCGATGTGAGCGTGTCTGACGTTACTTTTTCATCAACTGATGAAGAGGTACAAGTACCCAGAAGAATGCGAAGGTATCGTCGAAGAATGAACCCTATCGAGACCTTGGACGATGACGAATTTAAAGCCCGCTATAGGGTTTCCAAGCCAGTAATTCTGTATATCACGGAAAAAATGGCTAGAATAATTTGATACATATTGCTGTTTCAATGTTAGCTTCTGTTAACATGGACAAATCAGGGCACTGCCAAAAAGTATGAATGATTACATTAGCATTGGAGAGCTCCTGCCTAGTTGCTCTCTTCATATTGTTACATACTATTCACTATTAACACTAAACACTATTCAAACTCTTGTCAAAAATGAATAGCGTTCCAGAAACCGGCTGTTTGAATAATAACAAACATTTTTTTGCCAAAAAGTGACATTAGACTTGCGTCTAGATGTCAGAATTGATCGAGTGAGTGAAGTTTTTAATCAAATTTGCTCAATCCGCTATTCAAACTATTGCTAAGCTCTAATTAGCTGACAAGAGGATGAAAACGCTTCGAGAAACTCGCCAATTGTCAACAATTTGTTAATTAATAATCAATTGTTAGCTGACAAGAGATTTGAATAGCGTTCCAGAAACCGGCTGTATGTCAATTACTCACATAATATAAATAATTTCAATACTAGTCTGTAAAAATAAAACTTCATCGTACGGATATCTAGCTCTCTATTTTATGTGTTGTGAATTGTGTATTAGTGTGTGTGCGTCAGTGATTTAGTGTGACCATATATTCTGATGAAACAAGTACTGATTTATCGCCAGTTAAAATCTTTGTTTAATTTGTATCTTTCGTGATACCAGACTAAAAGTAGTTCGCTTTAAAATTGAAAATCGATGTTACCTACTTAGTATTAGTTTTAGAAGTAAGCTAGATTTATGTTTAGTTACTAGGATATCCTTTCCTATTCCTTTAAACCTATCCATTCACATTCGGATTCATCCACAAGTGCAGGTAATTGTTTTATGTTCTCATTGCTTTTTTCAATTATTTTGTACATTGTCTTTCGATGTTGTTGCAAAATTCATTACACTTCATTTATATTATAAACTCACAAAATAATTAAGTCGTTTTTAAGCATAAATGATTCACCATTTGGTTATTGGCAAATATGGATATGATTGGTATTTTGGTCAAAAAACAACCTGTCTTTCTGCATGTTTGGATAAATCTATGATTGGTAATATGTGGATTGAGAGACAATTTCGGTGAGCAAAACCATCATGAGGAAACCTGCCTATTTTGTAAAGAAGGTACAAATCAGTATCTGTGAAAACAGGTACGGCATATCACCTGTCACGTTGTTTATTGATTATCAGTGGTGGTGGGTCAAAATGACCGGCACCACATATACTTTTTTGGACCATGGCGACGAAAGTGTTAACAAGTGTGTTTCGAGTGGCAAAAAACGATCATATTACTTAGTTTAGGGTGGATATTCTCTCTGAATATGTCAAAATCGCTTAACCTTTGTTTTTCTCACATGTTTTCTTATTATTTTCCAGCAACAGACCCTAACGCGTGGCGCTTAGGCCGGATAGAAGAAGGAGACCACGAAACGCCGGTCTGAGGCCGCGCCCTGCATGTGACCGTGCGGACGGTCCCTCATAAGTACACTATGAGGTAAACGAATACTCGTGGAGTACGGTTTTATCCTTTAAAATGTTGTTTAGACGACAGATGGCGGTATATGTTGCGTGCAGTGGCAGTAGGATTTATTAGTTGTACTGCGTTTTATTTGCTTTTTAGTACATGCCGAATTTAAATAATTTGACATATCAATATCAAGTATGAAGTTTGATTTTGAAAGAATTTAAAGAAAGACGTCTAAAATTTAATTCCGTAACATATCGTATTGTCATTAACGACATCTGTTGGTCTTTGCCTGTACTGTTAAGGATAAAACTGTATCATGTTTATCTACCGTCGCATAGGTTACATGACATGGCTGTTAATATACCCAGTGGTATTAAAGAGTTGACTGTATTAATGTAGTTGTCTCAAAAGTGTTATGGTGCATTTAACTAGTACTTAACCCGTAGAGATAAAGGCGAGATTGGCTTGGTAAATTGTGTCTTTTATTATTCTAGATTGGGGTTTAAAACCTATGAGAAATTCATCGGTTTTGGTACTTATAAATTGGGAATAAACCTAAGTAAAAAGATGGTGAAATATACATCTTGTTAGACGAAAAAACATAGAATTTACTCAGGGATGTATAAAATTATGTAAAAGATCTTGATAGTAGTTGTGTCTAATTTAACAGTACAAATATAACTATTACGGCATTGGAGAGAGAAATTGTACTTACAGGAGAATTATTTATCTATAAAAAAACAAAGAATTCATTTAAAACCACAACGAATTAATCATATTGACTACCTAACTACAACAATTTGATCTTATTGACCATTGTGAGGTAAATTGTTATATCAGATTAAATATATGAAACAATTAACGCATATTAATTATTGTAAATTTAAGAATCTCACCTATAATTGACACAGATAAGGTGTTGCCACATTTAATAATGAAATTTAACATAGTTTTGTATGTTGAAATCAGTGTTAAACCATAAATATTCATATCATATTTAAATACCAGGTTAAAATACATAAATATTAAATATATGGAAAGTATTAAATTGGTTAGGTAGTTGATAATTTGTAAGATACAATAGAGGCGTATCTTTATAGGTTTAGACAACCTATATTTTTTGGCACGTCAATAAAATATTTTTTTTGACTGACATAAGTAGTAAACAATATTTACGAAAGTACCCATATAAAAAGATGTCAAATCTTTATTACGTGCCAAAAAATATATGATGAGATTGCGTCTGTTATATGAGAATATTTAACTAGATCGAGAAAAGTCATAATGATTCACATAAAAACAGCAACAGTTTTACTAATAGTAGAAACATATTTACAAAAGAAATTAGACATTTTATTTTTGAAAAAATATGTAAAGAAAAATACTATATAATTATATTAGTATAGCATGTCATTAAAGAAATATATAACTTATAGTTGTATTAATGAAATGTTTAATAAGAATGCAAAATGTATGCAATACAGTACGTAGATAGAAAAACCAATATTTTAAAAGAATCTGTTGAATATTTTTAAAGAATTTGACCAAACAAATATTATTTTTCACTCACTCCAGCCGTAATTTTAAAACATAAAAACGAAGAATTCTGCACATAATTATATTAATCAGAATGAATAAGGTATTAATAATACTTATATTAGTTAACTTTATTTTGAAGTCTTCCTAAGTAAAATACTCAAATTAGTTGTATGTGGTTAGTTTTATTTAGGATTACTCGCGACTTAAAGGCGGCCCCAAATCTTAAAATGCAAGCACAGGTGAGCCAGAAATAATTATTCAAAAACCTTAGATTAATAAAAAACTAAAACAGTCAAGGAAATTTAAAAACTATAATTTGGTTTTCAGTATCATATCATATGAGATGAATTTGTTTATATAACGAAACAATAGTATTTGATCCTCTTTAGAAGTACATATAAGATCTAGTCACGAAAGGTATATTGTCGCTAAATACTGACCATTAGCAATTTGTGGATTGTCTATGAGAGGTTTAAAGATTGGAATAAGTGAATATTTTATTATTGTGTTCTAATTAACGTTAATTAATAATGCACTGCCATTAATACTATGTGAATTGTGTTTACAGCAATTTTCGTTTTAAGAGATCTCAAAGTTAGTCATTTAAAGTGTGGGGAAAGAAAATATCTCAATTTGATACGTTTAAAAGGATAGTATGTGATTCCTTAATTGATATGTATTAAAAAAAATGTAATGAATGACATTTCAAGATCAATTTCTGATAATTATTTAGTAAATTGAATTGTATATTGTTTTGATTTGTGCCATATAAAGAATTAAAGAAAATAATTTTAATTAAGAACAACTTGCAATTGAATGCAATTTTTCGTTTTAATTGATATTCTTTTATGTTATTACTGGCACAAGATAATTGTAATTTGATTTAGAATAGTTTTCATTTCCAAACAACGAATGTAATTTTATGTTAAAGAGTTTTGTTCTTTCAAGTATGAGCAATTTATATTTTATGTAATGGCTTCAGTCAAAGCTATGTAATTAAATCGAGACGATGTATGTCTATCCTTGCATTTTATTACTATGATTAAATAAAGTATATTTTGCCATGTAATTGTATAAATAGTGACAAGTCACTAATTTAGTTTAATTGTGATTTGAAGTGGCTAACCATGGAGAAAAATATCTCTGATCGGGTACTGTATTTTAAGCTTCGTTCGTCATTGATTTTCAAGGCTTGTAACTTAAAGTAACAGTATGACGGGATTACATTAGCTAGGGTGATTTTTTATGTTAACGTTAATGTGATTTAGTGGAAGATTCCTTGTGAAGTATTTTTTATTGTATCTGTGAATATGTTTAAATTTTACCCGCTTATGTAAAACCAGCATTAGCGTACTGTACATGTACTTAAATTTACGTTGCAATGGACATGGTAAAGTGGCATAAATAAATAATTAATGAGTTTTAGAAACAGTCTGTCAGTCAGAACAATAGATTTTTATTTTTAAATCGGAGTAAACCTGGTTTGGATTAAAGGACTATTTATGCCACTTTACAAGTCCATGGCCCACTCATTTCGTTGGCATTCCGAACCCTCTAAAAGTGCTTTTGTGAGTGTGACATGACGTGTGTTGTATGCCTTAAAATGTTGCCATGTGATTAAAACATTGTAGATAAATGATATTGGCGATTGAAGTGATTATAAAACTGATATTGTGCTAATATTGTATTTTATTTTTTTCCTTATTAGGTGTAGATTTATAGAATCTTATTTCGAATATTTTCTTTCTACATTTGTTGCTTTGGTCCCTATTGTTCTGGGACTTTTAAATATTATACCCAGCTGTTTCATATACGCATGAAATGTATTGGCTATATAGAGGACAGGCAAACCCATACACAATTTGTGATCACTTTGAGGATGTAAGATTAATTTTTATAAATCTACATCCAAAAATAATACAGACCCTGATTAGAATCTAGTTTTTGAAAAGAAAAACACATATTTTATTATAAGTTACAAAACTTTAATTACCTATCATCAACACACCAATAAATTAAAATAAATTAATAAATGCATGTACATTTGGTTGCTTAGAAAACTTTCCTCAAAACAAATTATTATGATGAAAAAAAATAGTATTTACTATCTACTGTTGAGGTTCATAGTTTCGATTCCAAGCAAATAAATACCTCAGAACCTATCTGGTTTTAACCAGTCTGTATGTAACATATAGTTTTACATATTAAAAACAGTATTCCAATTAATTTACAGTAGGTATATTGAATTTTGTGACAATACAAATTAGCCATGAGAATAATAAATATCAAAACTCAAATGTTATATATTCACCACCAGCTGTTCAAATATTTAAACAACAAATGGTAATAAATATTGAAAACAGTATAGTTATTTACACAATTTGATACAAAATTTATGTCCAAAACTTTTCAAAACTGCATCTATATTGCTTTGTAGAAAAAAAAAACAAGTGTAAAATAAAAAATACATAATTAGCTACCCTTTGTGGTTCCGTCATAATATCAGAGCTACTATTGTCCGCTTTGTAACACACGAAGCTGAGACGGAACCTTTTTTACACTGCAATGGCATACACAAAAACTATTTGAGTGTTTGTAATAAAATCTGTGCTATATTATGTCTTCGTGTGTGCCTTGTAGTAGTAAAATAAACATTTTTATTATTACAAAAATTTGTAAAGTATACGGCCATAACCTGTGGTAGTTTAATATATCAAATAGTTGTTACCAAGTCGAAAACAAAATTATTGCTTTTGTATTTGAAATAAAATTCAATAAAGATGCTAAGAGTACTTCATATTAATGCAACAATAAAATGTTTTATGTATTTAATAAATATAAAAAAGAAATGAACAGAATTTATATAGAATATTAAAAAACTACACCTAATTTATTCTTATCAAATTTATAATTACAAAACTGCTTGTTATCTCGGATTTTCATTACATAATGGTTAAAACCGATTTATGTATCTGCCAAATGAGTAATGGAATAGAATGGTATAACTAATTTCATCCTTTTACAACATGGAAAAGGTAAATCTTATCTGAAAAATGCAGATATACTACGTCTTTTTGACTCCGTTAAAAATTATGATAGTCAAATATTCAGTTCTGTCATAGTAAGTACCTACATACAATAGAAATGGGTGGTAAATATCAAAGTAAACCTATATGACATGTAAAATAGGTAAGAAACCATAAAGAACATAAATAACCATAAGCTATTTACAATATTCATTATTTTCATAAAAAGTTAGTTTAATTTATTAATATAAATTACCTTTTGTATATTCATAGGTTAACATAATTATTAGAATAAAAAAACCTGATAACACAGTAAAGTATGTACAAAATCGTTACTCATTTTTACATTTATTTTTGTCATGGCTTTTACATTAATGATGAAATAGTCAAACATGGTATTTTATACTTGACTTACGTATTAGTAGAGCAGTAAGTATGTAGATACATTTTTAAAATACAAGAGTATTGTTTGAAGTAAGTTAGACAGAATTAGCTGCACTTCTTCATCATAGTTCTACATGTATCATATCTCAGACAGGTTTCATGAAATGAATTGAATATCAACACAAGTTTAGATACATGCATATGGTCTATTGCCTTTGGCAAAGGATATCATTAAGTAATAAAACTAATAAGATTCTTAAATTAGGGAGGTTTTAAAATACCAATAAAATTCTATTCAATTAACATTTCAACATAAACAACATTTAATAAATAGGGTTTTTTGATTTATGTCACATTATGAGTCATCAAAGGTCATCCTGCCGACCCCATGGCTTTTGATGTATCTTCTGTACTGTTTGTACTTGTTGTTCTCAGCTAGGGCCTTCTTCGTCTCCTCCTCTTTGCGCTTTTGCCACACTGTGAAGTTGTCTCTGAGCCAGAGCTTCTCATTTAAGTATTGCTCCTTTTCACTATCTTCTAACGCATCAAACTGATGCTTGCCTAACTTCATGAACTTCCTAATTATGTGCAGCTTCTCCTCCTCACCGTACGGCTGCTTTAAGATTGTGAATTTCCAAAACCAGCGCAGATACCAGTATATGTACTTGACTATTGTGTAAGGAAGTATGATTAACTGAATCCACAGGATATCCGTCACTTCAGGCTTGGCGTAAGCACCGCGGATGTCCATGTTCTCTTCTATAACTCTACGTATGATTCTGTCTATCTCTTCTTTCTGTTCACTTTTGCTTTTCTTGTCTCTCTTTTTACTCATCTGAGTTTCAGCTTTAGCTATTTCTAGTGCCTTATTCCTATACTTTGGCACTGTCATAAAGTACTTTATAGCAGTCTCATACTTAGACCATGCGCTGTAATACTGTATAACGGATATAATGGTTATAGTTACAGCTACTACTAACCGAACGTCGACTTTAGGCGCCATACGCCTTCGGTAGTATCTATAGTAATGAGCATAGTATTCTTGAGGATTATCCAACATGTAGTCATAGTCGCTGCGTGCCTCATCATCCCTGAGTATTTCATAGGCCGTCGCTATTTGCTTGAACTTCTCTTCGGCTTCTTTCTTGGCGACTTCTTCTCTGTGCATGTCAGGATGGAATTTCCTGGCGAGTTGCCGGTAGTTTTTAGCGATCTCATTTTTCTTAGATTCCCTGGTAACTCCCAAAACATCGTAGCAGTTTAATTTGCCACAATAAATACCGTCTAAAAGATGATCCGCCGAGTATACCAACGAAACTTGAATACTAAGTAAAAAGAACACTAAACGCCTTGCAATCGCTCTCATGTCGATTAGTTCTAAATTTTACTTGTGGGCCATTAAATATAATTGAACTCACTCGAGCATATCATTCATGAAATCGCTTTTCAAATAATTTTTGTAATCAACAGTGAAAAAGATTTGCAATCTTTTTACAACACATCTCTATAAATTTTTTTCACCTACAAGAGTGTCAAATATTACACGTCACCCCAAGGCACTGTTCCAGACATACAAAATTACCTGTAAGCAAATACTTTATTGACATTTGAAGATTTCAATATCAGCTGTTCGTATTAAAATAGTCGAATAAAGTTTGTCATAGAGTACCCGCCACATACGGTGGCAGTAGCCAAACTTGGAACTAAATTTGACGTTTCCGCCATTGCGTGTTATTTTGTATGAAAAGTAAATTTAGTATTACCAGCGTTGTGTTTTTTGCCCACTCTTTGTAATTTTTATGTTTGTTAAGGGTGATTATAATAAATTGATTTCCGGAGTTTCTTGTTAGTTCTTCTCCAAGCTAGGGTCTCCGCTGATCTAACCTCGGTAAAAAATATGTAAAGACAATGCTCAGTGCCATGTTTGAAATAATAGTTTTAAGAGATTCGCGATTTATACTCATGATATAAGATATAAGGGTGTGTATAAGATTGATTGCAGCTGTGGGAAATCCTATGTCGAACAGACTAAACGGTCTATTGCGGACAGAGTGAAGGAACACATAATATATGTAATATATAATAAGAAGGATAAGTCCCGTTAATTATTAATCATGTTTGAAATAGTATAATAAACATATTTTGACTTTGATATATTAATTTGTTTTATTTGAGTTTATAGCTCTGCAACCAAAGATCGTTACAAATGAAACCTATAATGTTTCGAGCCGTATGGCACAGTGAGTGCTAGTTTTGGCGTGTTTACTGGTAACACTGAATTACGCGACTGTGGCGACGCCTCCAACTGCCACCGTATGTGGCGCGATCTCTAGACTGCGATATATCGTTTCGTAATAACTTAAAAAACACACCACCGCTGGAATGTGTAGATGGCACAGTAAGATGGTGCTCCGTTGACACAGACCTCTATAACCTAGATACCGCAAGTGTACGTACTTTGCGTGTCAAAAAGATTATAATTGATCAACCTTTTGAGTGCGGTCATTTAGTTCCGTCCCGACCGTCATCGTTCGCGAACGTGAAGTGCTTCTCAGAAAAATGCCTAGTTGTGCCGTAATATCTTGTAAAAATGATTCAAAAAAAGTAAGCCGAGATCATGGAAATATTTCTTTTCACCGGTAAGTAAATTTGTTATTTAATTGTGCGTATTTTATTTATAAATCAATTATTTTATCTTATTTGTGTCTATTACTATGTAAACCACCAAAATACATGTAAATGTGTGCATACTACGTGTTTAAATTACATTGCTGCATTTAGTTTCAAAGGTGTTGTATCAGTTCATATAAAGCAAGCAGTGAACACGGAATCGATCGATATTTTCAGTGGTAGTTGCGCTTCGTGGTACAGAGGTTATTCTCATTCATCTTACCAAATAGGCAAATAGTGTTGTGCACATGAATCGATTCCAGTTATGGTTGTCGATTCGAATCGATTTCAAAACTACAAATAGGTACTCTAACTGATTAAAATTATAAGAAAATTATGTTTGTAAAATTTGTTCATGTTGTATTTATTTGTTAAGAATTAGAATAACGTAAAGTAAATTTTCATTACAGGTTTCCAAGCGACCCCTATATTAAAGAAAGGTGGATTGATGCTACGGGGTAAATTAATTGGTTTCCAACAAATTACAGTAAAGTTTGTTCTGTTTTAATAGTATTGCTAATCATCAATACGATCAATCACCTACGGAGAACCATTTAGTCCAATTAATAAAGGCGGTAGCAAATAAATATATTGATATTCGGTTTCATTATTTAACCAAACACATAAAATCTTCAGTAACCAAAAGACAATTATACAATAAGCTTATTTTATTTCAGGGAGAGTAATTAGAGATATTCTGTTTTACGAAGTCCGTTTGATTATGAATGTGTGCCGGCATGCAAGTGTACCTATACATTGTTTAGTGTAGGTAGGTGCCAACGATCCCCACCTTAACGCACACAATCGAACTACTTGTATACACAACTACAACCAAAGTTAAACGGACTTCGTGAAATATAATATCTGTAAATAGTATTTATTATAAGTAATAAAACGACGATTTGATTTAAATTTTTATTATGTTTTTTGGTCAAAAGAATAATTAAATAAGTCTCATTAATTAGATAAGTCACTTGTGTGTACCACTAAGCCAATCATATACCTACTTAATAGTAACTTTAGATTAACTTAAAACTATATTATATAACATAACAATATCTTACATGAATAAACTTTTCATAATCACATTTGAAGTTTTATTTGGCACCAATAATTTGTACTACATATTATGCGTCGCACTCCGTTGAATCGTTTTGATGCGCGAGTATTTTCCCATCACTAAATCGCCGCTGTGACGTCATAATACCTACGCATATTTCGGCACGCGCGGTTTTCATAGAAATGAGTGCATTTGCGGCATCTAGGGTTATCGAGGTCTGTGTCCGTTGATCTCGCAACAAAGTCTCCTTAGTGGCCTCTTGTAGAGAAAAGTTTCAGATCGGTCGTTGTGGCATGTCAAAAAGAGCGCTAGAGATCCCGCCACATAAGCTGGCAGTAGCCAAACTTGGAACTAAATTTGACGTTTCCGCAATTGCGTGTTATTTTGTATGAAAGGTAAATTTAGTATTACCAGCGTTGTGTTTTTTGCCCACTCTTTGTAATTTTTATGTTTGTTAAGGGTGATTATAATAAATTGATTTCCGGAGTTTCTTGTTAGTTCTTCTCCAAGCTAGGGTCTCCGCTGATCTAACCTCGGTAAAAAATATGTAAAGACAATGCTCAGTGCCATGTTTGAAATAATAGTTTTAAGAGATTCGCGATTTATACTCATGATATAAGATATAAGGGTGTGTATAAGATTGATTGCAGCTGTGGGAAATCCTACGTCGAACAGACTAAACGGTCTATTGCGGACAGAGTGAAGGAACACATAATATATGTAATATATAATAAGAAGGATAAGTCCCGTTAATTATTAATCATGATTGAAATAGTTTAATAAACATATTTTGACTTTGATATATTAATTTGTTTTACTTGAGTTTATAGCTCTGCAACCAAAGACGTTGTAACGACAAATGAAACCTATAATGTATCGAGCCGTATGGCACAGTGAGTGCTAGTTTTGGCGTGTTTACTGGTAACACTGAATTACGCGACTGTGGCGACGCCTCCAACTGCCACCTTATGTGGCGGGATCTCTAATTGCAAATTAAAAGACAAACGCTTTCACACTAGTTAACTTTTGAAGTCTTATTAGAGGTTTGGGTGTTCATTTCCGCAATTAAAGAGTTAGTAATTCTATATATTAAATAATATTAATGATTACTTTACATAAATGCATTTATCACAATGAACTTGATAAAACATATCACTGTCAATTTACGAATTTATGATATGATTCAAGGAGGAGCTGTGATAAAAAAATAATTAATTATGCCTGAAAAGTAAACTTTCTTGCCATTTTCAAATTATGTATTATATATAAACAATAAAAATGAATGTGTGCATATATTATGATCCACAAAAATATTTATTATTTTACACTTGTTACTGGAATAGTTGAGCTTGTTAAGTGTCGCCGAAGTAAAATGTAAGATAGTCGCTGCCTTAGGGTAGTTTAACTCTGAAGAAACCTAAAGATCGACATAGTTCAGTTGAGCGTTTAAATTGCAATGATGTAAAATGTTTTTGCAAATTCAATAAGATTATTATAGTATATTCAAAGGGATTATTATTTTAGTTATAGTATAAGAAATTGGCAATGCAAGCTATGTTACAAATTGATTGTAGGTATGTAAATAATATGAAAGTAAATGCGTTATTATATTTAGGAACATCATTAACTTGCCGACTATAGATGCGTATTGTATATAAAGCAATATCTTCTGGCTACTGCGATGGTAAAAGGTAGATGAACATATTTACTCAGAAAATGACGCAAATGTTCACCTAACTGTAGCGATCAAATTAGAAATGGTGTTATTATTAAATCGGTCTGTATATTTAGACCTTTACGCAGCTTTCTTTGACAAATATGACGGACTAAGTGACGCTATGTATTTGTAATGTTGTTGTCAGTCTTTGATAATAATATGCGGTGTTGATTTATAGGTTATGGGTAAAGAATTTATTTAAATCTACTAAAAGTATACATACTTTAGAAGTTTAAAAATAACTGAATTTATGTGTTGAAACTATACTTTTAAAGGAATTATGGATAATGTATTAGAAAACTTTTCGGACAATGTTTATTATTATCTCACTGGAAAAGCTAAGGAAAAGAGAACTTTACTAATAAAAAAACACACGGAAAACTTTGTAACTCATGGTGAATTTAGTTTTCCTAATACACTAAAGTCTTGGCATGGTATTGTGGAAAAGGACGATTCTTCAAAGTTATTAAATGAAGCGGCGTTTGAAGACATGATAGAAAAAAGTAAACAATGGCCTTTACAAATTGCTAAAATTAAGGAGAATAGTGATCGTATTTATTTGTTTATTGAGCGTCAACTGGCCATACGCATTGGTTTTGAGCAAGCAATAAAAAATACACATACAATTTTAAAGAAACTTCAAGAAAATAAAGGAATTAAAGTTAGTTGTGACTTACCCGTCACTCAGACACAAGATATAACATATCTTAGAATGAAACATCTAGTTAAAAGCTTAGAAAACTTATCAAAAATCATTGAAACACACCAACCTGACATAGAGGTAGAAATAAGTTCTAAGTCTAGTAAAAGTACAGATAGTGTAAAAAGAATATTGTGTGGCACAGTACTAAATGCCAAAACTGGGATTAAGGAAACCTCTGTTACTGCTGAAGATTATATAAGGTATGTATTAATGATATTAAAACCCATATAGAAATGTTAGGTATTTAAGTACCCTGTTTTGTAATATTGGTGACATTTGCCAACTTCAAAAATTTAGTTAGTTATCTTAGTTATCTCATATGAAGTGCTGGGAAGAAAGACAGCTAGTAGATTTCTATTGAAGTCCCATATTCATAACAAAAGTATTTCAATCCAATTGAATCCATTATTCAGTTCAGCTTTTTATAACTCAAACTAAACCTTATGTTTATTCCTGTATGTTCCAGATTACGTCAAAATGAGATGCTGCAGATAGCGCAACATAAATACGGTCTACGTATTGCAGCTGACTCCAAATGGCAAGAATTTATTCAGGGCTTAGGGGAATCTGCTGTGGCGTTTGAATTGCTTCAAATCAAGCCCTCAAATGCTGTGAAAATAGACTTTGATTGTGCCTCAAATGGATCTAGCAAAGGTAATGTGTTATGTCTAATACTTAGAATGTACTTGTTAACTACTTCTCATATAATTCAGTATCTAGAATAGAAAAGAAGGTCTACAAAATACAAAATTACACTGTCAGGTTAATTATAAAAGATTTACCTAACCTTCCAACAACCTTAGTTAAAATATCTGTGAGCAAGACAACAGAGATTTGTGAGTTAATAAATCAAGGTTAATAAATATAGTGTTTGCCTATAGGAAAAATAATGACTATCAATATGCATGTACATTACATTACATTATTTTTTAGAATATTTCCTAGTAATTTTATGGACGTGTATGTTAGTACATATCGTATTCCTACAATTATATCTATAACAATGATAATAACAAACACTAAATAATATTTCAGGTGCCTCCTTCATACTGTACAACTGTGCAAGGCTGGAAACAATGATTAGGACATTCAATGCAAAGGTTGAAGAGGGTGTATATCCGTCCTTACCTCCATTGGAAGACGTTGATTGTTCTCTCCTTAGTTATGAAGTAAGTATGGCTATTAACCATGGGTTTAGAAATATGTAGGGTTTGAAATTTAGAAGAATCCTTAATGGCAAATAAAGAAACAACATACATATACATCATGCCCGTTTCTCTGTAGAAGGGTAGGCAGAGATAAAGGATCCCCATCTGCCCTGATCCTGACAAACCTCTTTGCTTCATTCACTTTTACACTTTCTCATATACACTCAGCCATTATAGGTCATGGCACAGTCACCACTGGAATGGTTTATTTTGGCTATAAATTAACTATTTCACGTTTGTGGAGATGGACATACAAATCTCTGACTACACTGCAAGGGATATTGAATGTAACATGTATGTTTGAATATTTCAAATACTTGATAGGCCAACCACAATTTCTCCTTACCTATTTTGTAAATAAGTCTGAAACAAATATGTGTACGTAGTGTAAAGAACAAAAAAGCTTGTTTGTGAAGGTTTTGGGTGTGAATGAAGCAAGAGAGATTTGTCAGGCTTGATCCAGGTGACAATCTATAGTCTCTGCCTATCCCGTTAGAGAAGTAGAGTGGTGAAAATACGTTTGTATGTGTCCTTTTGTTTATTCTGCGTGCTTGCCATTGTTGTTAAATTATGTTATTTTATTATTTTCAGGAAGAATGGATATTAATATTCAACCATATAATGGCCCTGCCAAATATGCTAGAAACCTGTTTGTCTATAACCCCCACTACTATAGAGTTTAGGCCGCATAACGTGTGCAGTTTCTTAAGTCTCATGGTGAAGATCTTCAGTCAATACTACAGGAAAGTTAGGATATTGACAGTAAGTACTAACTAATACATATATTATCAATATTTAGTTTATGCTAATGATTGATTTTTTTTACTTATTTTGTTGATTATCAAGAAGTGATTTTAGGATGCTTATATTGAATAAAAAGATTATCGTTTCATATGTTTGTTTATAAGCGAACATTAACCTATAAACTCCGAGTGTGTATGTGTGTCAATGAAGCGAAATTTGTTTGTCAGGATCGGGACAAATGGGGATCTATGATCTCTGCATACCCCTATATAGGGAAACGGGCGTATAAGCTATCACATTGCATTTATAATTAATGTTAAAGGAAAACAGAGAGAAAACCTATCAATTCCTAAATGTTTATAGTCAGTGCTAGTAAATGGCGACAGTTTACCATCTGTCACATTAGGTACTGACTATCTCATAAACAATAGGGTTTCCGGTGGCCATAGAATTACTAACTGCTATTTTACATTGTACTAAATGACCATACAAAACTCTGACTACCTTAAAAGAAATAATGGTCGTAAAGTTATTGTATGTTGATGCAATAGTCAGTGACTGGATACTTCAACATTGAACAACATTATGTAGATGTAAATGTCAGAGACTGTCAGGATATTATATCATTCCTGGTACATTGAGAGAACCTGGTACAGACTATTTTGATATATGTCCGTTAGATTTGGTTTTATATCATATCTACAGTGACCCACTCCCACTTTGCACGGGTATAAAATATATAACCTACTCCATATTATGCCTATTTAATGGATGTTATTATACATATAAATTTTCCTCTTGAATCACTCTATCTATTAAAAATACTGCATTAAAATCCGTTGCGTAGTTTCAAAGATTTAAGCATACAAAGGGACATAGGGACAGAGAAAGCGACTTTGTTTTATACTATGTAGTGAAATTTACTCTGATAGACATGCTAACCTCTGGCTATCCTGCAAGAGATTTCGGATAATGTATATGTAGTACAGTCATGCCCTTAATTCTTACAAGGGTAGATAGAATTATAATATTAATGGTTGTACTTTGTTTCAGGAGCCGAGAAAACATCTATTGCCCTACATTTTTGTGAGGATGCATCTAATTATAATATTAAATGATATATTAAAACTGTGCTTGAGAATCCTTAATATAAACAGTGTAACGCAAATGTAAAATGTTTTTTATTTAATAAACTAGCGACCCGCTCTGGCTTCGCACTTCTGGCTATTTAATGGATGTTATTATACATATAAACCTTCCTCTTGAATCACTCTATCTGTTAAAAAAACCGCATCAAAATCCGTTGCGTAGTATCAAAGATTTAAGCATACAAAGGGACCTTTGGACAGAGAAAGCGACTTTGTTTTATACTATGTAGTTATTCTTTCTTCTAAATTCTGCAGCATAGGTAATAGTCAATCTTGTAGTGTGGCTTAGATGGTGACATATGATTTCTCTTTATTAGAAATAATGACATCGCAACCCCAATATTTATGGTAAAAGTGACCTAGAAGGTATTCTATCTGCGAGGTTCTGACCACCTCGAAAGGGATAAAAGGACGTGAATATATATATGTATGTATTTCGAAATAATGTCTATACATATTCGTAATACATACATAATATATCCCTCACTATCAGATCCTCACTACAAATATCTATATCCGCCGAGTGTGTATGAGGTGTCTGGATGTCGATTAAGGGAAAGTGGTTAGTTAGGATCAGGTTAAAAGAGGATTCGTGAACTCTGTCTACTCCTCTATAGGGAAACTGTCGTAATTGTATGTATGTATACATATATGACATGCATTACCATGTACGTAAGTATTATGGCTTTAACAACATCGCGATTTTGGTAGTTACGATAGTTTAAACTTCTAAATACGCCAATATGCATTGTAGTCGTGATGTACTTATAATAATATGAATTCACATAAATAGCATTTTTCAGTATTTCAATAGCTCCATCCCACAATCCCCGAAAAGGTGACTAGAAAAATGAGTTCCAAATAATCTACAGACGAAAATGAAGCTATTAATTTTAATGATAGGTATAATTATTGGTATTAGTAATAGCTTCATAATTCCCTAACAACCAACGTCCCTTAATCAACTCTTACAACATGCCGTGAGTCTCACAGTATGTGAAGGTAACCAAAAGCTTCAACAACTAGTAGAAGTATTAAAAATGCGATTCCCGGCCCGTCCATGAATATCGATCGATAATATTTTTTTCATAGTGTTATAATTTAGAATTTCTATGTACATTTTCATAATAAAAACACATTTACAAAATGCATCGAATACTACGGTGAGGGAAAACATCGTGAGGAAACCTACCTTTTCCCCGAACAGGTAATAGTGCTTGTAAATGGCGACATGGCTTACCACTTGTCACATTGAGTACTGACTATCTGGTCAACACGTGGGCTCGAGGTAGCCATTGAATTACTACCTTCGCCATTGCGGAGATGAACACTGAACCTCTGACTACCCCGCAAGGGTCAATTGTCGTGAACGCGTTTGTCTTTTGTTATAATTACTTATCCTTGAATTTACCCATCAATCCCTTTTACATAGCGAGAAGAAAGGTAGGTAGTTGCATTCTATTAGTATTACGCGTCAGTACGAGGCATCTATAGCTCCTCGTTTCCCTATAAAGATAGACAGAGATTACGGAACCCTCAATTTCCCAATCTTGAAATTTAATTATAATAACTATCGATATGATTTAGCTTCTTGTTCGGGACAAAGATGAATGAAAATATGCGTGAGTAAATTATGTATGCGTGAATTCCCCTAAAATATAAGTATTCGTAACACGTATTATAACAATAAATAATTATAATAATAATAATAATTGGGACACTATTGCGCCAATTGAACGAGCCTCTCAGTAAGTTAATTTAAAACTTGTGTTAAGGGTACTAGTCAACGTATATTTCAGAAATATTTACTTATTATATATAAATAAATACATATGCAATATTAATAATCAAGAACAATACTGGAAAGCAGAAGAAAATCGTTGTTCTTAACTCTGCCTCGACTACGAATTGAACCAGAGACCTGAAGATTAGAGTTCAGGTGGTTAACCAACCGCCACCAGCGCCGCCACGGAGGTCGTCAAATGGTTATGAATACATTCTGCCTACCCTTTCAGGGTTTACAAGAATGATGCTTATGATAGATAGAATGTTCCCATCTAATCTTCCTTGCATAATTATAGTTTAACTATTCCTATATTTTCACGTCCTCTAATTCTTTTACGATGTGTACTGATCCCCGAAAACAAGATAATATCACCTAGATCACTTTTAAGCAAGAATAATGGGGTTTGATGTCATATGGAACATTTGCGACAGGTTACTAGCCTATCGCCCAATAGATTCCATTTACCTGTAGTCCCATAGTCTTTTCAAACGACATGCTAGCAGGAACGGCAAGCACTGGACAATATCGATTTATTTTATTACTAAATTTCTCACATTCTTATCCTTGAAACGTTAAAGGTGAAAGGGGAAACTACGATCTTTCACATTCATGCACCAGAACTTTTCAGATGGGATAGCGATTTTGGACACGAGTCGGTAAAGTGGCTAGCAACCTATCACCATGTTATTATACCATATATTATATGTGTAATGCCTTCACTATGTTTTAGTCCTTTATTCAAATGCATAATTATATTACAGATCCATTTATTTATTTATGTTTCTGATGTACTCTTCAGGACTTACGACCAGTGTACGTACATTAAAGAGTAATTAATTTAACACTCGGTTTTAATTTGGGTAAGTACCTGCTAGGTCACCCTAAGTTAACAAGGCTAGACAGCAAATGAATAAATGTTTTGTTACGTTTATAGCCGCTTCACGAGGGTCATTCCAATGACATTTTCCATTTCATTTCTAAAGAAACGGTCGATTTGGTTTCCGTCCGCAGCCAATAAAACGCTATTGCTCGTGACGTGGCAGCGCTGCTAATTTATGTGTTGAATTAGTAACATCTCCGTGGGCACGGAATGCCGGCGCATAGCGAGCAGCATTCAGCGGCATAGCTGGCCCACATTCAGCCGACCGTGCGATGCAAATGAAAAGCCGTGCATCAATTAGAAAAATGGCTCATTGATCGGCGTTTGGCGGCGAGTGGTTATCCAACGCGGCGGCGATACTTTCCCCGCGAAGGAGTTGGCTGATTGATTGTCGCTCGGCTGTATGCGTTGCGTCCGCTGCGTCGCTGCAGCCGAGGTGAAAAAATCTATTTGGAAGCGGAGCCGCGCCAGAGCGAGAGCGGCCAGGTGCGCGCGAAAGAGACGCCGCCAGTTGAGCGCCGTCCGCCGTCCGTCAGTCAGTCTGTTTTCGCCGCCGGTCTGCGAAGTCGTCTCCGCGACGCCGCCCGACAAGTCGTGCATTGTGCAGTGTTGTGAGTTTGAAACCGTGTGAACGTGAGTGGAGAGAAGCCGCCGCCGCCAACACTCCAAATATGAGCATCGCCGATCTGATCCAGGCCGCGGAATTCATCGAGAGACGGGAGCGCGGCGAGCGGCGGCGCCTTTGTTCGGCCGAGGCGGGTGCAGCGCGCGCCCCGCGGGGGCAGCGATCAGCTGATGCCGAGGGGTTCCCGCTCTACCTGGCGGAGGCGGAGCACGGCTACGCGAGCACCCTGCCGGCGCACCCGGACCGGCCCCCGCGCCGCCCCAAGCCCAAGAAGACGCAGGGCAGCAGGTCGGCACCCGTCACTCCCCACTCTCACCACTCTGTGCTGCGGCTAGCGCATCACGTGAACGCCCACTGACGTACGCATTCTCTGTTGCAGGACAACGCACAACGAGCTGGAAAAAAACAGGTTAGTGCACGTGAGCCGCTCCCAATGTCACCTTGAGGGTGCTCCTCGCTGAAAGGCGGCTGCTGCAGACGTGGAGGGGCCGCCACTCGTGGGCCGATGCCAGGCGGCGCCGCGGGCAGTGCACCGTGTGCATAGACCTGCATTGTGATAAACAATTCGCAAACTTTCCACCTGAGCTGTGCGATTCGGAGCTAGTTCCTTTGTTGCGTGCTCGATAGCGGAAAACTGGTTTGCCAGAGTGGATCTACCTTAGTTCTAGTGCTTGGATATTTTCTTTACACTAATCGTGGTGCTGGTGACGCAGCGAGGTCCGTGGACGTGCGATCGTAACACATGCATTCTCTGCTTATCTCACACAAGTTAACCGTTTCATAAACGTAGCCAAGTTCACGTGTAAACAGCGCCTAAACATAAACACTACACTTGATAGTGAAGAGAAACATTAATACTGGTTACAGATTGTCGTCATTACAATTTATTGCTCTTTCATATTTCGTTTTCATTATTTCGCATGTCAAGTACGTGCAGACTAGTAATTATTATTTTCTGCATTTATGTAAGCTATCGTGTTTATTTCCACTATGATTCCGCTTACAATACATCCAAATGTGCATGAGATATCTAAGGCACTTCCATGTCGTACGCAGCACTGCACAATGCGTCCATTGTGTACTACACTAACTGTTTATTGACATTTTTGTGAGTACGTACGCGATGCCTATTTGCCTTCGCTTTGTGATTAGACATCTTTATTGCACACGTGAAATCATCTTTGTTATGCCGGGAGGTTATGAGAGCCGCATCGCATCTCGGAGTCACGTTTCTTGAATGAAAGGGGAATGTGTAGGAGCGCCATTTGTTGTTTCGACATACGCCGCTCACTGTTCTAATAAAAACTAACGTAAAACGTTACTTCTTGTTTCATAGTACTGTTAATGAGTATGTATTTTCGTGTCAGTCGTAGAAATAATTATAAAATTTACAATAAAGTAATATTCCTAACTGCATAAGTAATTTTAATGCTATTTACATTCGTAGTTATATCATAACAATTAGCTTAGTTATGTAACAAATTCAATTAACGTACAATTCGATTGTTTACCTATAGATACCTACTCTAGTTCAAAACATTTAACTTCTATTAAAACTTGGATACAGTAAAGATGTAGCAATAACATTAATATGACATAGACTATAAAAATACTCATGTTTCTAGTAACTGCAGTAAATACGCTCGCCGACAGATAATGTATCAGTCGCAGAGAAAGATGCTAGTTCTCATAGATAGCATTACGTAAACGTTAGATAATAAGTTATTTTCATATCTGGGAAGGGCAAAAGTACTCTGTAAAATATCTATTACTCCGGCGGCTTAAAATAGATCTCGTGTTTATCTCGCTCGGCCGGTGGAACATCATCTAATAAGACGCGGATTAGAGGGAAATTAATTAAATATATAGGATTCTTTTTTATGGAAGCTTATTTGGAGTGAGGAATGCAGCTGCTTCAGCCCCCGCCATGTCATAAATTGCATCAAACTCTTGGGGTGCTTGAAGGGGCTGTGACGGCTGCCTGAACCCGACTTTTAGAATTCCGTTTTGTATAACATTTATTTTTTACATGCCTGTTTCTGTATTCTCAGCGTAGTTTAGTACGAAATTCACTATTACTTATTTACGTACTTTATACCTATTAAATTTGAATTTTATTGTATGTAGTGTTACTCGTAATATAAACATTAGTTCGTATTACCACGTATTACTATTAATGTTCTAGAACCTACGAGCGAGTAGGCTACGTTACATAAACTGTTCTTGGGATTTATCACTCAACGTTACTATTGGTCGTATGGGTAATTAATTATTTCTTATTGCATACTTAGCTTTTATATAATGCGAGGAAAGTACCTACTTACAATTTAGTACCTATTCTGCTCAATTTAACCAAACTGGATGTAATTAACTTATTAAATTGGGTATTTTAAATGGAGTTCTATTGACTAAAGACTACTACTACTAGTGACACTCATCCTCTGTCTACCTCGAAAGGGTTTTACAGTCGTGAATACATATATGGATGTAATTCTAGATAGGGTCCTCTTAAGAAATGTTGCATCATACCTGATATTGACCTGCCTCGTGTTTTTATAGCTTTGGGTTCAACATTCAACCCCGGTGAAGGTTTTTTTGGATAGCCCTTGGTCGTCGCTCGGGCATTATTCTCTTTGGAGGCTGCCGGCTAATCACGAATATGACACATGGCAGTAATATGGAATAGGACACCATTTCTAAAATGCATGGCTTAGTTCCTGCTTTTATATTTTAAAATATGTAGTTATTCGTTTCATCTTAGTCTAAACATTATATCAAATAATTGTTAATTCTTGTAAATAATATCAATAAATACATATGATTTAGACTTTAATTATTAAGATGTCGATGATAAATGATAAAAATGATTAGTAGTTAATATTTCTGACACATTTTCGATGTTTATTACAATTACCGTAATGGTTTACTTCATTGGCCAACACTATGGAGTATGAATATCAATATTTCAGGCACCAGTCTAGGTTGAACTGTGACGTTGATATACAACCTATTTCCTTCATGTCGCATTGTCATTTGAGGTTAATGTTTTATAAAGTAGCCTGCGCCGCTGAATGTATCTGTGACAAATTATACCGAAATTGGTTTAGCCATTTCACTCCGATTATGTGGCAACGCGAAAAACAAGAGTTGTTTGTTATAACTCGCCTATGATAACACATAGATAATTCATTGTGGCTCGTTGCGATAGTGTAGTTTGTCTAGATAGCGTTTTATAGTAGTAATAGGTATATTACGGTCGTCTATAACACTTTTTATACCTAGATACCTACTGACATTAGAATTGGTACCAATATTGCTACTAGGCCGCCATATTCGTGTTGGTAGCACGCTAAAACGAAGCATAATTACACGTACCAAGAAATTGGATCAAACAGCCAATTGTCACTACAGTAGTTATGCGGGCATACCAGATCAATACTTTCAAGTATATCGCCCCCTTCCCTAATACTCGCTCGTGATTTTTAACATGTTTCCTTGACATCTGTCATCCTGTTTTTTATACAGAATTATTTGTCGTATATTTGAGTACTTTTAAGTAGCGCAAATTCAATAGCATTTTGATTTTAGTATTTTCATTTATTTGATATAACATAATTAAATTAGAATTGACTTGTGATTAGGTAGAACTTGATTTGTTATGTACAGGGTTAAGTAATTAACCCTTTCGTCACTATCAAAGAAGAGTTCATATAAATATTTCTTCATCGTATTCTTACCTTTAATGTTATGTTGAAAATATTTATTTATTTATTAGTTAGCTCCGAACAGAAATAGCTGTACCAATGTCAAGTATTACCCTGCTTACTCAATGATAAATTTCAAAGTTTACACAGCGTCTTAAGCGTCCTTTTGTTAGAAGTCATTAAACCAAACAAGATATCAATAGGCACTAGGAATAGGTATTGAAAACGGAGTCAAAGGAAACAGATCCATTGAGCCGAGACAAAGCGCGATTCCACAAGTTGGAGATCGCGTATTGCGCTGACAGATGTTTCAATGGCCGCTCGCTTGACATGGGTTGTTTGTCCGACGCAACGCGCGATAAATAAATAAATAGATGTGTGCCGCGTAATTGAGAAACTACTTAAGAGGTTCCTTGCTGTACACATAGAATAAAGCTGACTAAATTTCTAGTGGCGTAAGGGATTCATAAGGCTAAAGTAAAGTAGAATATGACTATTATGTACGACTAGGTTAGCAATCTGATAATATGATGTATTTATATGAAACAAAGCTATAAATATAATGATAATTATATTATTATTTAACCGAGGTTTGAATATAATGTTACTAGATTCTTCCCTACACTATAAGATATCATGTAAATGTTGCATTAACTATAACATATCTTAGGATGTTTTGGGTGATAGTCTGGTTCGTATCACCTTAAACAATGAACCTTGGGTTAAAACTTTTAGTTCTTTCATACCATTACGGACTTGTGTGTATGTAGTATTCAATGTATGAGGTACCTACGTGATTTTGTTAAATCTTTATAAAGAGACCTTCACTACGCTATGACGCCTACATAACAAGTTACGATTGTTGCATTGAGGTTGCCTTTCGAAAGTTACGTTCAAGGCCTGCGTTCGATTCCCGGTGGTTTGGTAGAATTCAATTAAGTGCGTATAAAATATAGGCACATGAATAGTATCTAAACATCTCTAAAAATAATTAGCATATTGAATAACTATATTTTGCAAAATATCTGAATACTTACCTTTTTGAAAGTATGTTACTAAATTGCATAGTTAGTTAATTTTTACATTTAATTACAAAATGGTATACATTGTACATTTATAGTTAGTTTGCTTGTGGTATGATTGTTTGATCATTACACTGTATTCGTTTATTAACTTGTAAAGTAACTGATGGATATTCTGTATGTCCTTTACCATACACCTCAGCACACACACTCGACCTTTATAGCTTACTGCATGCATTTGTCTTTGTCTCCAAGTGACGTGTTATACTTTGGTGATATACTGCTCCGTATATCTTGAGGCCTTATATAATGAAGTGCAGTCGTTATCTTCCGCTGCGCAAACACAATATATCATCTGGGTGATAGCTAGCCCATCGCCGTGCACCAGAATAAAGATAATGCAAGATAGAGTCAACATGCAGGCGGTGTGTGAGTCATGGACTTATTTTTGGGTCGCCAATGTCCTTACAGAGAAAATGTGGTATGTTACTAACAGAGTATGTGCTAGATAATATATAGATAGATTGTTATTTTATATTTAGAACGAAACGTTGTGTCCGTCATGTTAGCGTATAAGCTGTATCAAGTTGCTTACTATACCAAAAAAAATCTGCGTAAACAGTGCCTAATTAGAGAAAAATTAAAAAAAATAGTGCCTCTTTAGTTTAGGAAATAAAAAAAACATTTTGTATGGGTACGCTAGCTTGATAAGTCGATATCGAAAACGGCTAATCTTCAAAGCAACAGAGTTTAAACACAAAAATAGTGCATAATTAGTGCCTTCGATATCCAACATTTCATAACGATTGCTCTTGTAGGAACGGAGTTATTCAACAAGACTTTAAATACCTACGGAACAGTCAGTCAGATTTTATTGTTTTGTCTTTTGATTGTTTGTTACCTAAGTAACACGAAATAGATTTTTACATTTATTCCATGAGCAAACCTGACTATTCTCTGAAATAGTTAGATTAGCAGTGAACCACCGCTTGCTGACTATCTAATCAGAAGTACTAACGGGACACTTATTTCGCAATTACGTTATTACCCAATTACGTTTTTGGACCCGCAGAGTACTGACTCCGCTAAGGTCATTGTATTTGTTATTTTAACTGTTGCCTTAATTACTTAGTAGCTTACCATATAGAAACGGGAACTAGTTAACTGGTAACATTCTATTTCACTCCCTTAGTAGCGCATTTATCATACATACACCTATCACACCCGTTACCCTACTGAAGAGTAGGCAGATATCACAGATCCCCATTTACTCTCTACCACTTTCGCTTCATTGACATCCATACAACTCTTACATACTCGGTACAATAGGTTCTTCTAACGTCGCCCTTTTAATGTACATACGTCACTTGTGTAGCTATCAATATTTGAATTATATTGTAGGACACTATTACACCAATTGAACTATCCCATGCTAAGTACATTTAGAACTGTATTAAAGGTACTTGTATCAACGTATATTTAAGAAATAACATATCATCATCACATTATAGTGTTACATTATCAACGAACAGACTGGAAAACATCAGAAAAACATAGTTCCTAACCCTCCCTCCACCGGGAATCAGGACCTCTCGATTAGCGTTCAGGTGGTTAACCGTTCGCACGAATCTCGTTGCATGCTCCATCGACATCGCTGACCAGAGCTCTCACCTTGACAGCCAGAACCTGGGACATTGCCAACTGGGCGGGTCACTCGACCATTACGCCTCAGAGGTAGTAACAGTGGCGTGTTAATTACACGTCTTCCTTTTATAGTTTTAAGAGATTCGCGATTTATACTCATAAATAATATCATGGGTTAATAAAGGTAATTTTATTATATATAAACTTACGAGATAAGTCCCGATAATTATTAATCATAACGTCTTCCTTTTGTTACGACGCCTGATGGAACAAATGAATATATGTTATCAATAAACTAGGTTACTTTTAGTGTTGATATTTGGAGTGATTGCATGGTAAACTCGTCTAATAGATTTAAATGGACCCAGTAATCACATCTTAAAATATAAATAGATAGTAAATAGATAGGGGCTAGATGAGAAAAAAAGAGAGATGATGCTTGGTGGCTTATGTACAGACAGCCAGATTTATTTATTGTTTGATTAGGTTAATAAGTTACTGGTTAATATCTCAAAAGACTACATTTACCTTTAGGCTCTTAGTCGTGTCTTAGTTACTAAAAATCTTTAAAAAGCACTATACTTAGCGTTCAATTTGCATTTCACACAAGCACATTGCTAAGTATAATTGTTTTTTATTTATTTATTTACGAAGTATTCAAGTCCTTTTTTCAAAGTCCACAAAGAAGGCGTGTCCCAATTCATTTGTTTGCACAAGTACGAATAATGATGTTTTAATGAGTCATCATCGCCCCAATGGCCAGGTTCATTCTACACGACATGGGTCCATTGTGAAGTGGCAGGTAGACAAAGCTGACCAATGCAACGGTGGGGCGTTTACTCTAAAAAAAAAGTTTGCACCTGTCTAATAAACATACAGTTCTTTTCTGGGTAAGAAGGGTTGGACACTTCTAATGGAGTCCCCTAGTCAGTTTTAGCTTAATCAGATGGGGTCAAAATGGTATATGAAATAAAATTTTGGATTCATTAGTTAGTTCAATCAAGACTTTATTGTAAAAGTAAAACTTGACTTAAGTGAATACTTTTTATAATTATTTTTTTATAATATGATTTAAGTAAGTCAAACTTTTTTCTTTTATATAATATACATTGGTGGGACAAAGATAGCATAATGGTACTAATCAGTCACGGGTAATGTAATCAGTATTGACAGTCATTTTATCTTAAATCGTTTCTTATCTACAATGCGATTTGATCGTAATTTCTTTATGTCTCATAAAAATATGTATAGTAGTATAAATTTGGTTGGAACAATTAGTGTTACGACATTACTCACTAATTGTTCATTATCTCTAAAATGCGCATCGCAGATATTATATGAATACCAATTAATTGATTTTAAATACCTTTAATTCAAACCACTTCGTTCCCTACAAAATAAACTTGCAAAAACTCAAACACGCCAAGAGTTCCGTAGTTAAATCATGGAAGCGCATGCATTTCTTGGCAATATGAAAGGTTTATTCCGGAATGGCATGTAAACTGACATGTAAATTCAAATGTGGTATCGCGAAGGTCAGATGCCGTAATGAGCATGCGATCCGAGATTATTCACGTGCCAGCGGTGCAACGTGCCAAAACCGTTCGCTAAACGAGGGTTCGCGGTGAAACCGGCCCGCCCGCCCATACAACGGAACTGCTAGTTCTTTAGACTTTAGGAATAGACTTTTGGTGCTATAGTAGTAATATAATATATATACACATCACGCTCGTTACCTTATAGAGGCGTACGCAAAGATCACGAATCCCAATTTCTCTTGAAACTGACTATGTATTTGTATGACGTATCTCTATAGATAGATATTTCTAGTTTTGAATGGAAAAATCTATAATAATCTCTTATCCAAACCATCTCATAAAAATGATTATTATTTTTGAACAATTTACCCCATACTACGTAATTAACACTTCCAATATTCTGTCACCTAAGCCACTCTTCAACCAACCCGTCTAGAGACAAATAATTTTCCCCATCCATAACGCAAGTTGATTAAAAAACGCCGTGATAAAGGCGGGTTCATTTGTTGTACTTGCATCCAGCGGGGATGAATAATAGAGCATGCGACGGCATTAGCCATTCGCTTGCAGGGGCAAATTGCGATGTTCCGGTGCATTTATTCAGAAGAGACTGCGCCGCGACAGAGGGCACTACGAGTCGCCTCTAATTAGCAACTGCTATGGTCTTATGGGACTTATAAATAAAGAAATAAAACGAAATATTAAAATAAGCTTAGAGTATAAATCTCGAAAAAGAGCTTATGTAAAACGTCGCTATAATTAGGTTGGATTCAATACGTAAATTATGACAGTATTATGAACTTATATTATTAGGAAGTAAAGTAACTCTATTTAAAAAGCTGTAATTCTGAACTTCAATATATTTTCTTTTACTTGAGATTGCGATAGTTAATGCTTACTATTTACATCTCAGCCTATCAGGACTTTCCTTATGTATATAGTTACAGGTATATAAGTACCTTTTTTGTTAACAGGTGCTTACACCCACCCAATGACTATTGTGTTGTTTTTGCTTACCTGTACCGAAGAATGGATTGGTGTTGTCCGACAAAGGCTGCTTATAATTATATAACATGTTCTGTTTTTGTAACACGCCCAATTGTTATTATTTTACAACATTTTTTGTATGTCAACTTTATGAAGTAGGCGTGGCTCATATATTGTCTGTCTTGTAGATACATATATTCACGCCTCTGTTATCCTAACGGAATAGGCAGGTACACCTTAAACGATCCTGTCGAATCTCTCTTGCTTTATTTACATTGAGTATCTATGTTATGAATGCTCGTCTGTTCTTTGCGCTTCGTACATCTGCCTTAAAAGAATAATCTTATTAGTTAGTAGATTTATAAACACCATCCCATAAAATCTATCTCTATTACTTAAAAAATTATTACAACTTTAGCTTATTCATATATTTATGTGTATCAAATATATTATGTTTAATATGTAAACACGTGCATAATATGTAATCAGTCTAGTTCGTATAGTGTTCAACTATACGAACATTTTCGTAATAAATATACATTAACGAAATGCGTCGAATACTACGATGAGGTAAAACATCGTGAGGAAACATACTTGTTCCCCGAACAGATAATAGTTAATTACTACCTTCGCAATTGCGGAGACACCTGAAACTCTGACTACCCCGCATGGGTTAATGGTCGTGAACGCGTCAATCTATTAACACTTTAGAATTCTATACCGAAGAGAGATTGAGCAGTGGCAATTATCAGAAGCGTGAGATCTAGCGATCTATAGTTCCCATGACCTTTGCTCGACTGAGATCTAGTTGGTGCAAAAAGGCGCCGGTTCGAACCCCGGTCGCGCATTTTTATTGTATTCAAACGCTCGCGTTCAGTTAAGTCATTAGCTATTGGCGTTTTTGGATTAAATTAGGTGTTGATTCAGCGTTAGGGCTGTGTAAGTTTATGAGGTAGGCAGAAGTACAACAATGATTGTTATTTTACAATTGATTTTGCTTTTTCTCAGTAAAAGCAGTTATTTGTTAAACTAATGGATAGTGAGTTCATGGCTACTTAAAAATATTGATGTTTGCATACTTATCTTACGGGATATAGGATTCGTTAAATGTTGTTTGTAGCGATTAATACTACATTAATTAATTACATTACAAATTGTACAGTAATGTATATCAATATCGTACACAATCTAGATATTTAAAAGCACTCACTCTTAGCAAATAATTATACATATATCTGTATGTATTCTCGCAAATGTTAAAAGTTCACCTTAACCCCATTCTTAATAAACCACATTAAACCAAGCACAGACAGCTGGTCGCATTGTACCCAATCCCGGATCATCACAGAGCTCAAAAGTCACATACAACGTTAATAGAATCCCAGCATTCCCTTTTTAAATAAAGAAGTTATCTATTGATTCACTCCCCTCGGGTTATTCAAAATGCGATGCTCTGTTAATAGGGGATTCGGATTGGCTATTGATTGATAGGACACGCGACGTGTGATTCCCTTGCCTCAACAGAGAACTGGGATTAAAAAGTGTAGTGTTACTAAGTTTAGTCTGTTTTTGTTCTAGTGTATGTTGTGTGGATATAGTCTATCATTGGTTACGTTTAAGTGGTTAAAGTCGTAATGCTAAACTAAAGATGGTTGATAAAAGGATAAAGGACTAAGAGTTGTGACGCTATGTGTGTAAATATTTAAGTAGGTATAGCTATAAGGAATGATTTCTAGAACGATTATCCTATACGGTTAAATTCAATCTCGATGTCAAACTAAAAGGACTTAGAGGCAGCTGATTACATAATATCCAAGTCCCACACAGTCCGTACCAAAAAAAAAAACAAAATAAAGTAATCGCATAACACACAAAAGAGTGATGTTACACTGACATTAAATTTAATTATCTAAAAAGGCATGTGACAACCCTAAACAGACAGATGCATCATAACTGGGGTGACGAAATTGGTTCCAGGGCCTTTCTTTGTCATAAATAATAAAAAATCTATTTATCCCGCCAGAAAGCCTGTCAAACAATCATCTCGAATAATGGAACATCGACTATGGCCACTCGTGAATGAAATACACGACAATAAGCTTGTATGTGTGCGGAATTTGGGCTTTTAATAACTAACTAACAGTAGTGGAATATTATTATTTCGGTTTGTAAACTGGTTTCAATTATGACCATGGACATAATTACGCTTTTTTGAAAAATAAAAAATGATATCCAGGTCCCGTGTAAGATTTGCTTAAAACATATCGACTCTAAGAAGTCTCAATGAAAAATCTATATTCTTCTATTAGTCTATTGATTGTATATGCCGTATCCGCTTTCATTTGAAAAAACATCGATCTTAAAATGTAAAAATGTTTTAAAAACCCATCATTTTGTTGCTATTTATTATAATTTATTAAAACCGCATTACGAAGGGAAGACTCGAAATTTGTTTCGGTTATCCCCAATCGAACTTTGAATATCCCGGCCGCTCTTATGAAAATAGTCTCGATTCCCAAAAAAGGTTTTTTCTATCAATTCTTACTCCCAATAGATAGAATCTACTTTTAAGAGATTTAGGTTGTATTAAGTAAGAATTCTACAATAAAAGCTCGCTTAACTATAATCAGCTTTATTTATGGTCAATGATGTAAGTAATGCAGTTAAGTAATGTCATGCTGATATGCTCGCTCAAGAGTATACGCGAAATATACACTAAAGTTATTTTCATCAAAACTGTGCCACCACATTACTTTTTTATGTCAAAACTTTTTTCTCTTGTCTTGTTTTATTATATACAATAAAGCAAGAAATTAAAAACTTAATAATAAAATTCTCAGTATTTCTAAAACTTGATACTAAAAAGTACAATCTCCACAAAACACGAGTAGAATCGCCTCCGAGATTCGCAGCAAAACAAACGCTTTCCAATATTGAAAATTAGAAGTTTCGGCCACCTCTGCGAGGGCAGTAGATCCCTCTTTTGTTAGAAAAGTTCTCCGAAAGGGATTTGTGGCCCTTCCCTCATTTTCCATCTTCGTTATCCAGCAATTGTTTGCTTATCCCTCGATAAGCCTTTGAATGCGTATCGGGCGATTTGCTTCATCTCCTAATTAATTCGTGGCGAGAACTGTATTATTATCATAGATACATGTGTGTACAAACAAGCGATGTAGTGAATAAGTGTGATGGTTATTAGATTTGTATCTTGTTTTTGTGATATTCATTTTAACTGTGTTAAATGTTGAAAGCAAGAAGTGCATTGAGGTAATTCTTTCTTTCTTTTTAGATCCAAAAACTACCTAACTATAATCATAGTATAGTATTCTTGCAGATACATATAAGAGTCAGATAGACGCTATATTGAAAAAGGGTGACGTTAGGAGTACCTATAACCGCCGAGTGTGTATGAGAAGATGTATGAGTGTCAATGAAGCGAAAGTGGTCTGTCAGGATCGGGACAAATCACAGACCCCTCTACAGGGAATCAGGAGCGATGTGTATGTATTTTTGCAGATATAATAGAGAAATATTACAAACCGTACTCTGTATGTACTTCTATAGAGAAACGAACGTATTTCGTATAAGCAGTAGCTATACTTACGCATAGTTATTTCAGAACTGTTCAAATAAACTGCAGCGTCATTTCCACCATGTAAATTGGATTACTTAATAAAAACTGGGACAATTGTTATTTCGCATGTTCCGCAATTCCGGAGGTACATAGCCGTAAGAAACCACATAAACCTTTATCAGGGACGTAAATAGAATGCTAACTAGCTGTCTTTCTGTCCTACATGTGTTAAAACTCGACTAGTATAAAATTTTCAAAAAAATTTGCATACTTATATCAAGCATGTATGAGAAGGTTTATGAACGTCAATGTAGCGAAAGTGATTTGTCAAGATCGGGAAAAATGTGTATACGTAATGCCTGCTTGTCCGTGTGTTTGAAGATAGACGTAATTTGTATGTATACACCTAGATGGAACTATACTTACCTCATTATTTATATTTTAGTATCTATAAGAATCAGTAGTAGTTATATTTATACCAACTTCGTTCCGAGACTGTTTCAACAATGGGAGGGGCGCTCCGCTGATATTGTTCCGAAAACTTTTTCGAATCCGCGGAAGGTCGCCGGAAATTGAATTCCTTTCAAACCAGCGCCAACGTCAGTAGACTTATCATTATCAATCAGCCTGTATCCACTGCTGGTCGCTTCCCTGCCTGAAAAGATGGCGCACCGGTTCTTTTAAAAAAACTAAGTTTAATTTAATTTTATTTGTAAATATATTTAGCTTAAAGAGTTTATTTGATGTATTACTTCATGTCAATAGTATAATTTCAAATTTCGATTTGAGTACAAAAAAAAATATAATTTTATATTAACTTCTTATGTCCTAACCTTAACGCGGTGATTACTAGCTCCGTATATACAGTTCGTTGAACAGGTAATAAATAGTCAGTGCTTGTAAATGGCGACATGGCTTACCACCTGTCACATTGAGTACTGACTATCTGGTTAACACGTGGGTTAGAGGTGGCCGTAGAAACTACCTTCGCAATCGCGGAGCTGGAAACCTGAACCTCCGACTACCCCGCAAGGGTTAATGGTCGTAACTGTGTGTATGTGTTATACAGTAATTGGTTTTGCTTATGATAACAAAAAGTAGTAGAAGTTAGTGGTATTGTCTAATATAACAGTACACAACAAAACACGATTATTCGTGGCCCTCATCCAGCCATAACCAGACCTTCTTGAGGTCATCAGTCCACCTGCAGGGGGCGTCCTACACTTCGTATGCCAGCGAACTTAATAATAATAAAGCATTTATTTACAGCAACAAAAACATACACAATACAAATATTTTAGAAATCAAACTTACAAACTAGGAGGTATAGCTTGTGCATGTTATTGTCGCAGCAAAAAGGTTCTAACTCAGCTGGGTATGTTACGTTGACGCAAACGCAACGCTGACTTATCATTAGATGTATGACTATTAACTCCACAGCAAAGCCATGTAAATATTGGGGAACAGTAATGAACTATTACCTACTAGATGTTTTACTAGGGTACTGGTTGGATATAACTTTGTGTTTGTATTGCTAAGCGGTCAGTTTTGAACACACATAGTTTGGAAACGTTAGCTGGAACTAACATGATATATAAAAGGTTATAGTTACTCACGCCTTTCATTCACTATCGGTGTAGACTGCACCTCAGAGACATATTTTCATTTAGGTTAACAATCAGAGTTTCAATGTCAATATAGTTAGTCGAGATTTAGTTAAACAAAAAGACAAAGACACACGCGTTCAAGACCATTAACCCTTGCGGGGTAGTCAGAGGTTCTGGTATCCATCTCCACAATTGCGAAGGTAGTAATTCTATGGCCACCTCGAACCCACGTGTTGACTAGATAGTCAGTACTCAATGTGGCAGGTGGCAAGCCATGCCATTTACAAGCACTACCTATTACCTGTTCGGGGAACACGTAGGTTTCCTCACGATGTTTTCCCTCACCATAGTATTAGTTGAACACTAGTCCCATAATCGCCTTTTACATGCCGAAAAGAAAGGTAGCTAGTTAGTTTTCTTTATACGTCCCAGTGAAGCACGGTCTAGTTTAAGTTGTGTATGAAGGGAAAACATCGTGAGGAAACCTTCCTGTTCCCGGAACAGGTAATAGTTAGTGCTTGTAAATGGCGACATGGCTGACCACCTGTCACGTTGAGTACTATCTGGTTAACACGTGGGTTCGAGGTGGCCATAGAATTACTACCTTCGCATTTGCGGAGATGGACACCTGAACCTCTGACTACCCCGTAAGGGTTAATGGTCGTGAGCGCGTACGTATGAAGCTATTACGTTATAATGCTTAGAAAGTCACTATTTAACTCTTTGATGAGTATTTGCTTATGTTAACGACTTAGTATTTGCTCGCTGGGCTATGTAGGTCAATGCAATATCTGTTTCCAGAGACCTAGTATTCACGTGAATTGCTAGAACTTTATCCATGTATCGACTCGGCTTGTTAGTCTGTATTATACAGGAAAGCATAGTACTCTATATATTTTCGTGTATTGTGATTAAATTTGTGATAACTAGGTGGGAATCCTTTGTATTATATATCAGATATTTCTAGCATTTAAATGATTGTGATTACGAAGCTTAATATGTACTGAAACATCAACTCTATATCCATTAGTAACTTCACAATAAATACAGAAAAGATTTTTTATTAAGAACGTTCAAAAACCACATTTCTTAAACCTTCAGAAACCAGCAACCTTTCATAAAACGTGCACGTTCGCATATTAAACAGCTCATAGCTAATGCACGCAAAATCTCAATAAATAACAGCTAGAAAGAGGCCGGGTATACCTTAGACTGTTTGGGGGTAACAAAGTTTGAGGAAAAAGCAAATTTAAATAGCTGGGGGAAAGTGTGCTTCTTAATTTACCCCCGTGATGCGATCGCCGTCTCCGCCGGATATAATAAGGGCCCGGAAGACGACCCGGCTTACCCTGGTCCCCTTTTACAAGCCGGATTAGCGAATCAACCGGGAGATACGTGCGTAGTAAATGCTGATGGAAATTGTATTGAGGTAGCTTGATGGAAGTGTATAAGGAGGTATTTATTTAGAACTGTAAAGTAACTAGTTAGAATAAATGTATACATATATTTCTTAAACAGAACCAAAATCTTGTCAGTGGCCTAATAAAGAGTAATTTAATGTGAATGACAACCTAGAATGTAACATAAAAGTAATTTGAAAAAGAGATTCTAAGTATGCGACTCTACTAAAAATCGATAGATGGCCACTTAAAGATTTTCAATCTGAAGACACCCTGTTTCAAATCGCAATATAAATCACAACATTGACACGTAGAAATCTCGCTCAAAGGGTGTGCGGAGTGATTAAACTACGATTCGAACAGCGGAAAGTCCGTCCTAGCAATCCCAAGGTGGGTCAGTCGATTCTATCCGAAGACCCTTTTAAAATCCACTGGAACCCACGCTGATCCCGGCCTAAATCAATATTGCGCCGAAAGGTTGAACTACGAATAGATTGGATGCCCAACTATGTTTTGATACTGCTATATTGGCAAAAAACACATATGTATGTGCTGTACCTTTCTGTGTAGTGATCACTATTAAGTCAGCTATTACAGCTCCTAGCGGCTAAATAATAAGGCTGTAGAAATCAATATGCAAGGGATTTACATACATACGCTTCCGCTAACTTACCGAATGCTTATGTCAGTTTCTATTGCACTGAAATTTCGATTAACACAGCGTTACCACTTGGCTAGGAACTTAGGTTAGATTGTATAGAAACATTTTAACACTAGGGTTCTCTACAGAATATATCATAAATCGATTGAACCTTTTAATACTAACCTTTACAGAATATATTATGCTACCGGATACTCTTTCCGTTTTAGCTAATTTATCCTAGATCTTTGTAGAAGACCTACGCTCTTAGCTATGCTAGAAACGTCTAGAAGCATGTCAAAGTGTTCAGGGGAGTCGAGGTTATGTCCCAAACCCAGTTTCAAAGAGCCTGAGGGATAATTAGGACACGGTTTCATCGTTACGACGTACATTGCAACGTTTGCCTGAAATAATAATAATTGAAGCGTAACTTTGTTTATGGTTTGTATGCAGAAAAGACAGATATCCAAACCAACGTAAAAGCAAGGTTAAGCAGTTGAAAACATTGATTAATAATAATGTTTAATTCAAGTACCACGTCAACACGTGATGATGTTTATCATAATAGTAAATATAGTGCAACTTAACTTTAGACACTTTAATAGTTTAACTAAGAATAAATTCACCTAACTAAATGATTTGTTACGGTTATCTAATAAACTATATTGTATTCATAAAGCCTCTTATTTGGACGTAAAATGAAAGGGACGACTAACTTAAATGAATATTATATAGTATTTAATGTAGAACTTACCTGTCCCTTCGTAAACACCCCGATTGGATCAAAATTCATCATCTCCGTTTTAATTATGTCAAAATGGTTGAAGCTGCGACCAGCTCCTCATAAATCAAGCAGACATCCTTCACCCTTATCAAAGTTACTTATTTATTTCTGAACAATCTTAAGGCACAATTAACTAAATGATAAATGTCTTTCACTCAAGAGCTGCTTTTGGAATTTGTCATTAGAAACAAATGAGCTACTGTGCTAAACAAGAGAGTCAATATCTCTATGTAGTTAGTGTGATGAAATAAGATTTTATTAAGATTACAATTTGCACGTTAAACAGGCTTTGATAGTCTACTAAAACTTATTATATAACAAAATCCATACTTAGTCCGAAGAGGATCTAGCTACTAATAGGTTTGAAAAAGCACAATAGTAAGATATGTTATTTGAATAGATCAATAAGTCTTATGTAGAAATCATTAGAAAGAAACACAAATCAGCGAGTTACTAACTGCTAAGTCCCACCAAGAAACTATGCTATATTGCATGGTTGTCAAATACAAATATATAGCAACACTGAGTACCATATCTCTCGTGTATATCGTCAACCAATCTAACCGGAACAAAGGGCGGCATGTACCGTGCGACATACAATGACTTTGTCGTGCTTTAATGAATCACATCATTGTCGATGCTCGCTTACTTGTCCTAAGTCAATTACCGGACTCGTGCATTATTATAAACAGTTCTAAATCCTCAACCAGCAATCTTAGCGGTGATATCATTAAGCAAATTGCACGTCCGCGCACTCTTCGCCGGTCATTAGGCGGCCTGGCGGTTTTTTCCTACGGCTCTATGAAATTCGGCAATTTGTAGATCATTGTTTCGTGTTTTTGTCGCTGATTTTCCTCAAAACATGACGCATGGGGGAACGGGACGGCGCATTGTCAAGTCTCAAATTAATATCATTACGTTTTTCGAGAACTAAGCGAACGAAGCTCGTCTAGAGATCCCGCCACATAAGGCGGCAGTTGGAGGCGTCGCCACAGTCGCGTAATTCAGTGTTACCAGTAAACACGCCAAAACTAGCACTCACTGTGCCATACGGCTCGATACATTATAGGTTTCATTTGTAACGGTCTTTGGTTGCAGAGCTATAAACTCAAATAAAACAAATTAATATATCAAAGTCAAAATATGTTTATTAAACTATTTCAAACATGATTAATAATTAACGGGACTTATCCTTCTTATTATATATTACATATATTATGTGTTCCTTCACTCTGTCCGCAATAGACCGTTTAGTGTGTTCGACGTAGGATTTCCCACAGCTGCAATCAATCTAATACACACCCTTATATCTTATATCATGAGTATAAATCGCGAATCTCTTAAAACTATTATTTCAAACATGGCACTGAGCATTGTCTTTACATATTTTTTACCGAGGTTAGATCAGCGGAGACCCTAGCTTGGAGAAGAACTAACAAGAAACTCCGGAAATCAATTTATTATAATCACCCTTAACAAACATAAAAATTACAAAGAGTGGGCAAAAAACACAACGCTGGTAATACTAAATTTACCTTTCATACAAAATAACACGCAATGGCGGTAACGTCAAATTTAGTTCCAAGTTTGGCTACTGCCACCGTATGTGGCGGGATCTCTAGGCACAAAAGCTGTCAAAGTTACTTGCCCGTGACACGATTCGGTCATTGTTACTGTACTTCGGCGCGTATTTTTGGAGGTGATCGTTATTTGGAAAGGAAAACTAGACGTTTAAACCTTTCGCCTTGATGTTGGTTTAGGCCCCGTCACTTGAGTAAATAAAATTGAATCTACTGTATTTTCATTATGATTTTACTAGCTATCTCCTACCCTGCGTATCGTAAAAGGTGTCCAAATGGATTAGGGTATTTTCTCAAGGTATACGTAGCGTAGAGAATATAAGAGAATGTCTGAGAAGGTAAATGAGTTTGAGTGAAGCAATAGAGATTACTCAGGATCGTTGCAGGTGACGATCGATAGCTATCGATTACTATATAGTCACTGCCTAAGTCATTGGTAACGAAGAAGCATGAATATATGTTTGTATGTATAGACTAAGGTTTGTCATAGTTACTTTACTTAGTAATTAAGTATGCTAACATATTGATCTCCACAAACATACTTCATGTGACGAAAAGTTCTTACTAACTATCAATGTAACACAGCCCTTCAGACACTACAAACGAGTCTGTACTTTCGGCCATCAATTATTAAGAGGCATCTCTATTGGTTCGAAGCGCACGTTGAGTATTTCTCGGAACCGTTCTTCGGGCGATCTGCGTACATTTTTCATCAGCCTCTTAACTAACAAACAACGTACGGAACAATATCAGCTGTTCTGAGTGCTTCCAGGAAATTGTGAATGGAATTTTCGTTTTATTGTAAGGGAAACAAGCCGATTTATTTCACCCTTTCATATTTTGTTGGTTTAATCTGAATAAAATGTAGCCAGAACTTTCCATAAGTTACCGGAGGTTTAAAGCTGGTAGTTTCAACTTTGAATAAAATTATAATAACCATAGAGTCCATAAAGACAAATAGATATACCCGTAGAATACATAACATATGGAGGGGTAGTCAGAGGCTTGAATGCCCATTTCCGAAATTGTCGAAGGCGTGTTAGGTATGGGTCATTCAAAACCTAAGTATCACTAGATAGGCAGCATCCAACGTTATAGGTACTGACTATTATATCCTGAGGGATAGGCAGGTTTCCTCACGATGTTTTCCCACACCGTTAGCGACTGTAAATTATGTACGTAAATGTATATACTCGTATAATATAATAAATTCTTTCGTTTAGAAATGTCAATTTAAGTAGGCGGGTTTTATTTGCAAATAATATTATATACCAGGACATATTTTTCTTTTATGTATCCCAGTATAGGCGAAAGAAAATCATGGCTAGAATCATACTTTATATCCTGACAAGATCGAATAAATACATATAATAAACAAGACAGTAATGAACTAATATAAAAACGATATAGTTTTTGCAGCAGAGAGTGTTTATCTATTTCAGCATCGAGGTCATGATGGTAATTTATTGCTTTGAACCGACTGACCTGAACTTTGCACCTAATTTAAGGAAAAAAGCGTTACGCTATTGCAGGGGAAAAATACTAGTAAACAGAGCCTATTGTGATTATCTAGTTTTATTATATAAAAACCTTGTCATAATAACTGTGCTGCTACCAGAAATTTTCTAGATTGTTCCTTACTTTTATTTCGAGTGGATTAGATTATAACTTATTCTCTGACTAGGAAGGATAATTTTTGTTACACACGTGGACAAAAGAATATGTTCTGAAGCACCTTATGGTACAGTTAGCTTCTTATTGTCGCAGATAACATAAGAAGACAAACGCGTTCACGACCATTTATCCATGCGGGGTAGTCACAGGTAGTAATTCTATGGCTACCTCGAACCCGCGTGTTGACCTGATAGTCAGTACTCAATGAGATAGGTGGTAAGCCATGTCGCCATTTACAAGCATTGACTATTACCTGCTCGGGGAACAGGTAGGTTTCCTCACGATGTTTTCCCTCACCGTAATAATAAAAAAATAGAATACTTATATGAAAAACGTAATGTACATATATTCTACTGCGCGAAAATAGTTCCTTAATCAACTCCTATACAAAGCAGATTGACAGCTGGTTACAAAGTCCGAATCCCAGACTAATAATCACTTTATTAACACTTTAAATAATGGCACCAGTCCAGAGACGCGAAGGCTTCGACGGTCGAAACGGAGGAACAGCCTTTCCGGATATTGACTTAGTTTTGAAGTACTCCAACATTGTGAACTTTTTCAAAGGGAAACTTCTTAAGTATCTGGCCTCACCCTTTGGTAGGAGCCTGTGAAGATTCTTTCGGGCCCTTGTTTTGTGTGTGGGGTCCCTGCACAAAAGGGGCCTGGGGTTTAATAAAGTCTGTTCGAATTTGAGAGATTATAAAAAAAAATACGTGTAGATATCGTAAGATTTTAATTTATAGTGCCTTTTATTTAATATTAGGTGGAAATTTGGCTTCATATGGTACAATACGTAATCAATTAAAACTTGTCTGTATTATTATTTGTAAAATAAAAAAATATGTTACAACCTCTCTTTATTTTCAAATACTTAACCTATCAAACCTCCCTATTGAACTAAAACCATCAATAAAATACCAAATCTACACGTGCAAGCATCAAACAAACAATAGTAGAAACATAACAAACTAGTATATACCAGTATCCATCAAATATTCGATTACTACATTATCTAAATGAGCCAATTGATCTACTGAACCCACGTGTAGCAAAAACGGCTCTCGTTCGCTACCCCTAATCTAGATCTTAATTGACGTCCTAAATGGCACTAAGATATTCCTCGCTACGCCCTTCGTTACTTATTAGTCTTGTGCTAGACTGGGACGTAAAATGGATGCTAACTAGCTACCGTTCTTCACTGTAGTAGCTTGGAGGGGGCGACTAAGGGACTAGAGGTAAATGGAATCTATTGGGTGCTTAAACAATCCGATACCAATGTTCCATCACAACCTTAATAAGTAATATAAACGCATTCACGACCATTAACATTTAGGGGTAGTCAGAGGTTCAGGTTTCCGTCTCCGCAATTGCGAAGGTAGTAATTCTATGAGCACCTCGAACCGACGTGTTAACCAGTTATTCAGTACTCAATGTGACAGGTGGTCAGCCATGTCGCCATTTACAAGCACTAACTATGCTCGACGAACAGGTAGGTTTCCTCACGATGTTTTCCCTCACCGTATAATTCGATGCATTTCGCAAATGTGTTATTAATATTTAATAAGTAATATTCATGCTCAAATAAAAATGACCTGAAAGAGGTTTTTATGTCTCCAAGTTTCTGTCCACCCCGAAAGCGATTAAAAAACGTGAATGTAAATGTATTACTTATTTCTGGGTATCCATTGCCTATTTTTCTGGTTCAGTGGCTTCGAACAAAGGTTTTTACTATTCTAAGAACTCGTTCATGTGTTTAGTGGCGTAGGTGAGGTCTTGGGTTCGAACCCTGTATGTTTTAATGCCTTATTGTTCCACTTAATGTTTTATTAGTGGTATAAAAAGTATCGGTTAGATTAAGCGTGAAGGTAAAATGTTCACGATTTTATAGGAATGGAATCTAGCAATACAAATAGCAATACAAATATACTTTAGTAAATTTTGGTATATCTTTTAAAGTACGTAAGTAAGTCTGTCGACGACCGTTGGAGCAAAGCGGTTCTCGAATGGCGACCGCGTCTCGGTAAACGTAGTGTAGGAGGCCCCCCTGCCAGATGGACTGATGACCTGAAAAGGGTCGCTGGTAGTGGTTGGCTGAGGGCCACGAGTGATCGTGTTTTGTGGCGTTACCTTGGGGAGGCCTACGTCCAGCAGTGGACTGTCATAGGCTGATTGATTGATTGATTTAAAGTACTTATTAACTAGTACTGCAAATAATAATAATAGTTGAGTATACTTACGTACATATATTCACGCGTCTGCTTCCCTAAGGTGATAGGCATAGACTATTAATCGACACCTGGAACGATCCTGACAAATGTCTTGCTTCACTCACACCCATTAACCTTCTCATACATGCTTTTCTGTTCTTCACGTTACATACAACAAGAATGTCTCCATTTTGACCTGTAGTGAAATATATGTATGTAAAAGTAAAACATCGTGAAGAAACCTTCATACATACATACATATATAAGTAAAGATCCAAGTGTTCGTGAATGATTAGTATCATTTCCAGTGCTAATTAAAAGTTGTGCGGGACGAAGGAAACGCTTCCATCGCAACCCAATTAGTGGCTCATTGAGGCGGATATCTTGGCCATCTGTTACGAGAAACAAAAATGCCTCTACGTTGAATTCGGAATTTAAGGGACGCTTAAATTTGCAGGTATTTGAAATACAAGAATTGATGGCAGGTATATAAAATACGCTTATTCTTAAGGCGTAGTGAAAAAGATATTTATTTATGGATATATAGAATCCCGTATCTACATAATATTAAGCACTAACGTGATAGGTGACGTTTTATATTGAATGTACAAGTCACTACGAAATACAAGATTATTTATATCATACTTAAATACACATCACGCCGCATTCCTTGTAGAGGGTTAAGCAGAGATCACTACATCATACATTAACTATATCAATGATAGTATAATATAGCAACGTGAGGAACACTAACTATACATCTATATTAGTATATCTAAACTGACGGATTCACAACCAGTCATATTTGCTATGTGGTGAAAATTTGAATAACCAAATATAATACATACCAACGTTGTAACCCAAAGTACTAAGCCTAAAACAAATGTCTAGCATTAAGCAAACGCCTACAAAACCTGGCTTACTAGTGATTAAGTAACATGCAGTCTTAGTCGGTGTAATCGGCGCACACTGGCGAAATTCACTAAAAACATGGCAAAAACTCCAAATGTAAAAAGTTTCCGAAATTCCTTTTCTATTGTATACTGCAACAAACAATAGACCGGGCCGTCTACCTGCGCAGGATTCGGGCTTTTTATGTGCCCGTTAGCCATATTACATCAGACCAAAGTTCGACTTGTCAACGGCGGATGTGTTTTATGCTTTTTAACGTGATATTCTAGTGTTTTATTTTCAAGTGTTACTAAGTGTGTTTTCAGTTGTTATCATGGATTCTTGTTTTGAAGGTTAGTACTTACCTTATTTATTATTTTGAAATAATTTAAATGTTGTATTTAGTTTGTATCACGTCACGTTCTTTGTAATGGGAATTTCATAGAAAAATATTTTATGATTAGACTAAAAGTATCATTTCCTATAATATCCAGCATTGAATTATACTTCAAAGTAAAGCCTACACGTCAGACTATAAGACTAAAATAATTTCAAGTGCGACGAAGCGATACGGTTTAACAAAGTTCGTATATTATTACTTTACTTAACAGATGAAGGAAATGTATATTTCACCAAAAATACTAATAAAATGTGTATTTTATAACATTAACCCACCAAAAGTCATATTATTCTGTATGTAAGTATAGTATCTATGAAAGTTAAAAGTAGCTATATTTTTCTTTCATCAGGAAATACGAGTGACGGTGATGGCACTACGCAAAATCGTTCCTCAATAAGTGATTGCACTCCTGGAGGTAAGTCTTTTTGTAAACGTAATAATAATAATAATAAATGTTTATTGGAATCCACTCAAATTTCATAATTAATATATAATAACAATTAAATTTCAACGCATAATTTAACAAAATTTCAATAACAATAATAATTAAGGAATAAGTAAAATTAATGAAGCAACCAAACTGAAGCGATTGTATGGTGGAACGTATTGAAATATCATTCCACATTCGTTTGGAATAGACTAGTCTGTAACTTTAACTATAAGAACCTAACTGCAATTTCCTTTGCGTGACTTAAGAGGTGACTAAGTGTTGAAGGCCGCTTTGGAATTAATCTTCCATATGTTACTCATTGATACTTTTATTGATGTTTCAGGCTCGTCTGCCCACGAAACTTCTTTGAGTAGAAGAACTTTAGCCCAGTTCTACAGAGGTAGCAAATCTCAAAAGGATTCCGAGCGAATGCAGCATCTTTGTGAAATGGTAGCGGCAACCATTAACAGCGAATTGTCTTCAGATGCTCGAAGTTTGCTAAGCAGATTTGTGAATATTTACAAGAACAAGCTTGACTGTTGTCATAGGAACTTTGACAGATGCTTGGAGAGAAACAAAGATTGGTTTGATACTTGTTTGGTGTTTTCCATACCCAATACGAAACCAATGAAACGAAGTGCTTCTGGAGGTCGTCCAAACAAAGATTTTGAAAAATGTTCGGAAAGGTCTAAACGCCAAAAAACCAAGGAAATTCGCGAGAATTACACTCCAGTGGAGCTGGCATACGCAGCTCAAATGAGCCTTAGAGCAACTGGCGAAGTAGAAAAGTCCAAGGCCATTAAAGAGATCACTTCACAGTCCACTGATAAGACATCTCTCTTACCTCCAGGACATGCAACAATGTCCGCTGAAAGGGCGTTGTCAATCGTAATAGAAGGAACAGTGTCAAAACATGTGTATAATTTGTTTAGAAGTTCTGCATTGGAAACATCGTGTAATTTATTTCCCAATTACGAATCTGTGACAGAGGTTAAGAAAAAGTGCTATCCATTAGGAATAATATGCACGGACACAATGGCTGAGGTGCCACTACAAAACTTAGTGAATCATACCACAGAAAGGCTACTGGATTCCATTAAGGATGTCATAAACTCTATTCACGAAACAAAACTAAAGAACCTTTGCTTGATATCAAAATGGGGTTGTGATGGTTCCGGGTGTCATTCCCAGTACAAACAAAAGTTTGAAGACAGCGAGGCAACAGATGAGTACATGTTCGTCACCTCTTTTGTACCAATACGTCTCGTACACAAAGATGAAGAAAAGACGGAACTCATCTGGCAAAACCCACGCCCGTCTTCACCGCGGTATTGCAGGCCTCTGAAATTGCAAATGGCTCACGAAACTAGGGCTCTTTCATCATTAGAGATTGAAAGAGTCAGAAAGGAGATTGAAGCTCTGATACCTACAGTTGGTGAGAAATGGTGTGTAACTCATCAGTTATACCTAACAATGGTTGATGGAAAGATGGTCAACGCCATCACAAATACCACATCTGCCATGCGCTGCTACTTGTGTGGTTTGACCTCGAAAGAATTTAATAAAATTAAATATTGTCTTAACAAAGGCTTATGCCAAGAAAATTTGGAATTGGGCATTTCATCCTTGCATGCCTGGATCAGGCTTGCTGAATGTATTCTACATGTAGGATACAAAATAAAAGTTTCTAAATGGCGCTCGAACAAAGAGCTGGAACCAATAATTAATGCAGAAAAGAAACGCATTCAAGAAGAGTTTTGGGTTAAACTGAGTCTCCATGTTGATAAACCTAGACAAGGAGGAGGTACATCTACAGATGGAAACACAGCAAAGAAACTTTTTCAGAATGCCATGATTACATCAGAGATAACTGGGTTTAATCTCAACATTATTAATCGATTTCACACCATATTAAAATTGATTTCAAGTGGATATAAAATTAAAATAAATAGATTTAAGGATTATTGTGCAAAGACAGCGGCAGCATTTGTTCACGAATACCCTTGGTATCCAATGCCCACCACTTTGCACAAAATTTGTATTCACGGTGGTGAAATATTGGGTTCAGCAGACATCGGTATAGGTCTGCTTAGTGAGGATGCTCAAGAAAGTAGAAATAAAGACATTAGAAAATATAGGGAACATTGCAGTCGCAAATTCAACAGGGAAGTTTGTATGCGTGATACTTTCGAAAGATTAATGGCATCCTCAGACCCCTATATTACTAATCTAAGAAAAATTACGCCCCAAAAAGGTACAAAATTGAATAGTTTTGATTTAAGTTTTATAGATGAAGAAATGTAATGTGAATGTAAAGACTTTTTTATGTTGTGATTAAAAAATATACTTTAAATCGTCTTTTTATACTTAAAATAATCTTTTCTTTTAATTCTATCCTATAAAATCACCTTTTTTCGACAGAAAACAACAGTTTTAGGTTTTTGCCAGAAATTCGTGTATTTTCGCCACTGTGCGGCGGTTAAAACTGTTTTTCATCCACTGGATGTAAGGCTTTTGTCTTGTACAATGAGGCAGGGTCTTGCCCCGTGATTTTATGATTAAGCGCCGTCGATTCATTTTCCTTTGTGAGCTTTGTTGTATTAAAGTTTTTGTTGTGAACAGGCTGGGTTGTGAAGCCTTTAGTGTAAGATGTGGATGAGAGAATAGGGGTACAACGTAAGTTATGTGGGTTGAATGGACACTTTGTATTGCTGTTTAATCTTACTTTTTTTCTTTAAGAATAGTTATACTAAAAGTGGCTTAAAGTTATTTAAAACTTAGATATTGATGTAACTTAATTATAATTAGTTAAGTCAAATATTCATAAATAAATATATTTACGCCTCTACGTCCCCAATGGGATAGACAGAGACTATCGATCGCCACCGGGAATTATCCTCACAATTCTTAAAATTTCATGCATGCTCTTCTATTCTTCACGCTTACACCCACCAGTTTGGTCAAATATAATATACTAAATAATCCATACTCTACATACCTCGCTGGGGTTAAAGTCGTGTATTTTGAGTTTCAATTGGTTGCTATGCAGGCGTAGAGATAAGCTATTGATTGGACGTTTTTCGCGACGTGTTTTCGACATGCGGGACGGGTAGCCGAGAGGTGTCTGCTATGAATTATCTGGTTTTTATTTATTTTCAATTCATACATACATGCACTATAAACCTTACCTGGAACTTACTACAAGATAATATAATATACTCCTGCTAGATGGACCGATGACGTGAAAAAGGTCGCTGGTAGTGGTTGGCTGCGGGCCACGAGTGATCGTGTTTTGTGGCGTAACCTTGGGAGGTTTACGTCCAGCAGTGGACTGACATAGGCTGATTGATTGATTGAAAACTTAATTGCTTACAAAGATCTTAGCTTTATAATATCTTTCTACCTCACTATACGGCAACCAATGTTATTTATAATTCCGGCACAATTCCTTCAGAATGGCTCCATTCCACCTTCATTACTCTGCCAAAAATCAGCACCGCAAAACGATGTAGCGAGTACCGCACCATATCACTAATGAGCCACGTCCTGAAAATCTTCCTTAAAGTTATCCATAAACGAATATACAGAAAGTGCGAAGATATCATTTCAGAGACACAGTTTGGGTTTAGAAATGGCTATGGAACGCGGGATGCTTTATTTGGTTATAAAGTGCTGATGCAACGCTGTTGGGATATGGACAGATGTGTATACGTCTGTTTCATAGATTATGAAAAGGCATTTGATCGCATAAAACACGAAAAGTTGATTCAGATCCTTGAGAAAATAGGCCTTGATTCCAAAGACGTCTTCATCATTAAGAACCTATACTGGCAGCAGACCGCTAACGTACGCGTGGAACACCAACTTACCGCTGATGTGGAAATTCTACGAGGAGTGCGACAGGGTTGTATTTTATCGCCCTTGCTATTTAATCTCTATGCCGAAGAGATTTTCTCAGAAGCCCTTGAGAATGCAACCGAAGGGATCGTTGTAAACGGGAGGCCCCTCAACAACATCCGATATGCGGACGATACAATCCTTTTAGCTAGCTCTATGGGAGATCTACAACAGTTACTTAACCGTGTTGAGTCGATCAGTGCTAGCAACGGTCTGAACATCAATATAAAGAAGACCAAGTACATGATCGTAGGTCGTACGCCACAGATGTCTGCAGTTATAAGCGTTAAAAACCAACCACTTGAGAGAGTCCGTTCATATAAATACCTTGGATGTATGGTGAACGACCAAGAAGACCAGAGTGTAGAGATAAAATGTCGCATAGAGCAAGCCAGAGGCGCTTTTATGAAGATGAATCACCTTCTTTGTAACCGGAATCTGAAACTCTCCACGAGATGCCGCTTAGTGCGGTCTTATATATTTTCAATCCTGTTATACGGAGTAGAAGCCTGGACACTAACCCAGACGTTATGTAAACGGTTAGAAGCATTCGAAATGTGGATATATAGGAGGATGTTGAAAATATCATGGACGGATCGTGTAACAAATGAAACGGTTTTACTGAAAATGAATAAGAAGTTAGAGCTCTTGAAGACCATAAAAAGGAGGAAACTGCAATATCTTGGTCATATTATGCGCGCCGACAAATACAATCTACTGCAACTTATTCTGCAAGGCAAAGTTGAAGGTCGAAGAAGGCCTGGCCGCAGAAAAACGTCGTGGCTGCAGAATCTCGCAGAGTGGTTCAACACGAGTAATATAGAACTCTTCCGAGCGACAACATCGCGTGATCGTGTAGCCTCAATGATAGCCGACCTCCGATAGGAGATGGCACCCAAAGAAGAAGAAGAAGATACGGCAACCCGAGAAATACGCTTTGTTTATCTTATTATATATTCCTACTATTGTTTTCTTACTGTAGAACACATTGCACTCAATCGTACATAATAATGTAAAAAAATTAGATTTCCATTAACAGCGACTGAAAGCGAAAAGTAAACATTGTATTTTTCTACATTGAAATGAGTAACGTTAGGAGTACCTATAACCGCCGCGTGTGTATCAGAAGACGCATGAGTGTCAATGAAGCGAAAGTGGTCTGTCAGGATCGGGACAAATGGGGATCCGTGATCTCTGCCTACCCCTCTACAGGGAATCAGGCGTGATGTGTATGTATCTATGTATGTACCACTGATCTATACCCAGTTTAAACTATACTTGGAACCTCTCCAGTAACCAAGGGTTAGCCGACACTGCGACTCCTCTCCGCGTCGAGATAAGAGCATGTTTTCGTCGACATTCGCGATAAAAGTTTGTTTTCCCTCACTTAATTTGTGGTACATGAACTTATGTAACACTTGAATGAAATGTAGCTGAGATTATTTGGCTTGTGTAAAAGGCGGTTAAGGTATTTATAGTTAGAGGAAGATTATGAACTATAATAAGGTTGAAAAAGATACTTATTTATACATACAGACTCCATAACATTAAATAATAATTTCTTAAATAACTGACCTAATAACTAATAATAACTGACCAGTGAAGATTCCGTTAAAAAGTCACTATTTGTTGAATGTGCATAATTTTATACTTAAATGTTGTGGCGAATTGCCACTACTACTATATTTTAAATGTTTTAAGTTTACTGTGGCAACTTTTAGTATGGTAACACTTTTTTCTGGCATCCATCTTGTCGCGCCTGAAATATTTTCTCTTCACCTTGAAATTATAATCCAAGCTCTGTAAACTGTGTTTCATACTGTGAATACTGCTTATTACACAACTGAAGCATCAAGAAACCCAGGAGTTTAATTTCCAAGCCTTCCTCCCATAATTGGTGACCCGCGTTGTGAAAGAACGCAACTTCTAACAAGTAAACTTTGAAACCTGAAACCACCGCTTCAAACTAGGAGAAGGGCCGTCTACAAAGTCGCTGAGTACCGTGAGTGGGTTTGCTGCATGTACACAAGGCATTTTGAATATCATACACAAGCACTGTACATATAAATAGCAAAAGCCCTGCTGCTGCCGCTTCCTGATGTTCCTGTGATGAAAGTACAGATAACTACTGCTTCTCCAAGAAACCAGGCCTGCTGCATTGTGTGGACGTGCCATTCTACCCTGCCAGCCTTCCAGTCAAGTAAGATTTTCTCCGGCAAACTGTGAGTCTGAACTTTTTCAACACTTATTTTGTGGGAACAATCATAAACCTTTCTATTGGTGATTGGTGACAGTGGTGCAGGGAGTGCGTGCAAAATTTCTACTTCAATATTTAACATTAACACTTCTAAATTATCTTGTTTCTTAAGCCTCCGGGAACATTTTTGTACGGCTAGAATTAATGTTTGAACTGAAATTATTAATTTAAATTTACTAAGAAGTACTAGTACTAAGAAGTATTACTAATGATTATTTACAGTATAACATCCTACTAATAATAAGCCTTGAATTATTGTTTTAATATACTGACACCCCACATACAATTTTTAATTCTTGAAACTTTATCAGAGTTAATGAATATAACACTATTATTACTTTTGTAACATTTGTTTATGTTATATTAGATCATACTCAATAACATTCTGTGCATGTGTGTCCTATTTATATTTTCATTACTTGTTATGCTTTAACTTATGGTGTGAATTTTTTTTTTTGTGTACAGTCAGACAAGAAACTGTTTGGTTTTAATAAATAATATTTTTGCATGTCCGGTATAGTGGCATACAAAAGTTTTAACATTTAAATATTATATTGACTATTTTAACTGAGCTGTCAATTAGGATAACAAATACATATTTCTCTAAATTTTACCTTCAACATTCAGACAAACAAATTTGAATAAAAAATAAATTTAAAATGGCCGAGGAAGATTTGAAGGAACAAATTAAAATTCTCTCTGCTCGTTTGGAATCTGCTCTTGGTGCACAAGTGATGGATATTAAGGTAAAGCTGCCGGCATTTTGGGCTGATAAACCCAAAGCATGGTTTGCTCAGGCGGAGGCTCAATTTGAAATTTCTAAGGTAACACAAGACAAAACAAAGTATGGTTATGTCCTTTCCATGCTGGATTCCCGGTTAGTAGATGAAATAGAAGACATTATCACTGACCCCCCAGACGAAGGAAGATATGACCGCATCAAATATGAACTTATCAAGCGCCTGTCCGTCTCGCGCGGCCAGAGGGTGCGACAACTGCTTAGTGCGGAGCAATTGGGTGATAGGAAGCCCACAGCCTTTCTGAGGCATTTGCGCGCGCTAGGTGGAAACATCGACGAGGGCATCCTTCGCGAATTATGGACTCAGCGACTGCCTCAAGAGGTCCAGCGCATCCTTAAGGTTCAAGAAGACCAAAGTTTGGACAAAGTGGCTGAAATTGCAGATGCCATAGTTGAGATTACTCCAGCGCACAGTTCAGTCCACGCTGCAAGTTCTGTTTCACCAGATTTAGACATGATTAAAAATAGCATTGCTGATCTCAGAAATGAGATCGCAGCGCTTCGCTATTCTCGCCCTGAAGGACGAAATCGCGAGTCAAGGTCGCGATCACTGTTCCGCTCTAAAACATGTTGGTACCACAGCAAGTTTGCAGCAAAAGCAAAGAAATGTATTAAACCCTGCAGCTGGCAACCAGAGCAGCCGGAAAACTTAAACAGCAATCAGTAATGGCGGCATCTGATTGCTCTACTGGTGGCCGTCGCTTGTTTATTCAGGACTCTGCGTCTGGACGTCGGTTTTTAATCGACACAGGCTCGGACCTATGTTGTTTCCCGCGCCATCTTCTTAAAGGGCGTTATAGCGCAACGACATTTGATGTTAGTGCTGCTAACGGGAGCACCATAAAGACATACGGCACCCTTTCTTTACGTCTTAACCTTGGTTTACGACGCGATTTCCTCTGGTATTTTGTGATTGCTGACGTCAGTACACCTATCATTGGTTCCGATTTTTTAGCCTATTATTACCTGCTGCCAGATTGCGCCAACCAGCGACTTATCGATGGAAAAACTAAACTTACAGTTCCAGCTTCCATTGCTCAAATCAGCCAGCCCAGCATCAAAACTATTGTCTCAAATGAATCATCTTACTTAAAAATCTTAAATGAATTTCCAGATATTACTCGACCACCCGGATTGCCAAGGATCATGAAACATTGCACAGTCCATCACATAATAACAACTGATGGTCCACCGGTCTCTTGTCGCCCACGCCGTTTGGCGCCGCACAAACTCCTCATCGCTAAAAAGGAGTTCGATGAGATGATTAAATGTGGAACTGCACGTCCTTCTAGCAGCCCTTGGTCTTCGCCATTACATTTGGCCCCCAAAGGTGAGAACGGTTGGCGCCCTTGTGGCGATTACCGTGCATTAAACGCCCGGACGGTGCCTGATAGGTACCCCGTCCGCCACATAGCTGATTTCTCTCACAACTTGGCGGGCTCTACTGTATTCAGCGTAGTAGATCTGGTTAAAGCTTATCAACAGATACCTGTAAATGATGCCGACATTTGCAAAACCGCAATTACTACCCCTTTTGGGTTGTTCGAGTTTCCCTTCATGACCTTCGGCCTGCGCAATGCTGGACAGTCTTTCCAGCGCTTTATTGACGAGGTCGTGAGGGGACTCGAATTTTGTTACCCATACGTGGATGACATCTTAGTCTTTTCCAGAACACCAGGGGAGCACGCTGCACATTTACGTGCGCTGTTCCAACGACTTTCTGAGTACGGCGTTGTTGTCAATCCATCTAAATGTGTCCTTGGAGTTGAAGAGGTGACATTTTTGGGCTATCGGATTTCCAGCGAAGGTACCCGCCCACCAGAAGAACGAATCGAAGCTCTGCGTAGTTATCCTTTGCCGAAAACTGTCGAAGGCCTGCGCAGGTTTCTTGGCATGGTTAATTTTTACCGCCGATTCCTTCCAAAAGCAGCTGAGCTTCAGGCACCTCTGATTGACCTCATTTCAACCACTCAACTAAAAGGTAAAAAGCCAGTTCCTTGGACGCCAGAACTTGAGCTTGCTTTCGACAGGTGTAAGGATAACCTCGCAACCGCAACTCTTTTGGCCCATCCTGTTAGTCAAGCTTCGCTCGGACTGTTCACGGACGCTTCTTCCACCCATGTAGGTGCATGCCTCCAGCAACGTACCAGTGAAAATGACCAGTGGCAGCCAATCGCATTTTTCAGCAAAAAGCTGACAGCGCAGCAATCTAGCTGGCCTGCATATCACAGGGAACTGTTAGCTGTCTACGAGGCAGTTCAACATTTTCGCCATATTCTCGAAGCGCAACACGCTATCATTTTCACGGATCACAAGCCGTTACTGTACGCGTTTAAACAGCGCCGCGAAAAATTGCCGCCGCCTCAGCTGAACCAACTCACTTTTATATCTCAGTTTACCACTGATGTACAATATATCAAAGGCGAACACAATATCGTTGCCGACGCCATGTCGCGCATTGAGACCATTTCCCTTGACCTGGACTACGAAGCCATTAAAAGGGACCAGCAAGCAGACGATGACATGAAGGCTGTTCAGCAATCATCATCGCTAAAGCTCGTGCCTACACTTGTTCCTGGGTCCGATATTTCAATTTTGTGCGATGTGTCGACGGGTAAGCCTAGGCCCTATCTCCCACCACAGCACCGCCGCGCCGCATTTCTAAGACTCCATGGCCTCAGTCATCCTGGCGCCCGTGCTACCGCGCGTCTAATCTCCGATCGTTATGTTTGGCCCAATATGAAAAGAGATTGCCGTCTTTGGTCCCGGAACTGCCTCGAGTGCCAGCGAAATAAAGTCACCCGTCACATACATTCTCCAATCCACAATATCGCCATCCCAACCAACCGCCTGCGCCACATTCACCTGGACATTATAGGCCCGCTCCCCCACAGCAAAGGTTATCAATATTGCTTGACAGCTGTTGACCGTTTTACCCGCTGGCCGGAGGCATGGCCAATGATGGGCATTACAGCAGAGGAGGTGGCGGATACGTTTGTCGCAGGATGGGTAGCCCGATATGGGGTACCTTCTTTGCTGACAACGGACCAGGGGCGACAATTTGAGTCCTCATTGTTTGACAGACTCATGACTGTCTGCGGTACCAAACGTAACAGGACCACCAGCTACCACCCATGCGCAAATGGCATGGTGGAGCGCATGCACCGTCAACTAAAGGCGGCACTTATGTGCCATAACACCGATTGGACGTCCGCACTTCCCTTAGTACTGTTGGGTATGCGTACTTCTCTAAAGGACGACTTGAAGACTAGTGCTGCTGAACTCCTCTATGGTGAACCTCTTCGCCTACCTGGTGAATTTATCGTTCCAGCGGATACAACACTGACTCCCGAGAGTATGACTGACACTGTCTCAAGATTGAGGAAGCATATGAAAAGTTTAAGAGCTGTTCCTGTTTCTCGTCACTCCCAACCGTCCTCATTCATCTTTAAGGATTTGGATACATCTACCCACGTGCTTTTGCGTGATGACAGCGTGCGACGCTCTTTACAACGTCCATACACTGGACCTTACAAGATTTTAAAACTACAGGACAAGACACTTACCTTAGACCTCAACGGTAAAGAAGTTACCGTGAGCGTCGATAGAGTAAAACCGGCATATTTAGACGTCGAATCAAGTAGACCTATTAACACTACCGCCACTTCTGCACCAGGACCCATTCCTGACATCGTAGTAGATTCCCCTCCTAGGACTCTTGCACCTTCAAACCTTCCTGTTCCAGCCGTAACTCGGGCAGGCAGAAAGGTGAAATTTAGGCAAATATTAGATTTATAACGTGCATGTTATTTTCTCCGTAGGGGGGTGGTGTGGCGAATTGCCACTACTACTATATTTTAAATGTTTTAAGTTTACTGTGGCAACTTTTAGTATGGTAACACTTTTTTCTGGCATCCATCTTGTCGCGCCTGAAATATTTTCTCTTCACCTTGAAATTATAATCCAAGCTCTGTAAACTGTGTTTCATACTGTGAATACTGCTTATTACACAACTGAAGCATCAAGAAACCCAGGAGTTTAATTTCCAAGCCTTCCTCCCATAATGTATTAACTAATTACTAAAATATGATTTAATTATTTGCTTCAGTGATGACTAACATATAAAGTACTGTGACTGAAATGTTATGTGTATTACAGTTATATTTTACATTGTGGAATAAGAAAGTCTGATTAATATGTACCAACGTACTATATGTATATAAAAAGGGCCTTACTAATGTTGTATAGCAAAAAGTAGTGGACAAAAGATCTTCTGTCTGAATAAAAGGCATTTCCATTTCAAATACCTACTCAATCTACGAAGCGTTTTAGTGAAAGGAAAACGAAATAAAATCGAAAGTTTCTCAACGAGTATATACTAGTAAATACTGGTATATACGTAAACAATAGTGTTTTGTAGTATTTTATCTCTTTTTTATTACTTTATTAACATGACAATTACTTACATTTCTAGTCAGGTTTGGAATTGTATCCGTTGTAACTAACAACACATCACGCCCGTTTCTCTACACAGTGTAGACAAAGATCACACAACTTGTCTATCTGTATCATTGGGTTTACTATTTGACCCGTTCTAGTCTAGGACATTAAAACAACGCTAACTTTAACGGCCGAGTGTGTATAATGAAGTATATAAAGGTCAATGAAGCGAAAGTAGTTTTGCCAGGACAAGACAAATCGGCAGTCGTATCCCTGTAGGCGACGGCCTCCGTGGCTTGATCGCTTGGACGCCTGAACGTTAATCGTGAGGTCCCGGGTTCGATTCCCGGAGGAGGCAGAGTTAAGAACTACGCTTTTCTTCTGCCTTCCAGTCTGGTCGTTGATTATATATGCTATATATGTATTTATCTATGTATAATAAGTATATATTTCTTAAATATACGTTGACTAGTACCCTTAACACAAGTCTTAAATGTACTTAACAAGGGACTAGTTCAATTGGTGTAATAATGTCCTACAATATCACTACATAGTATAAAACAAAGTCGCTTTCTCTGTCCCTATGTCCCTTTGTATGCTTAAATCTTTGAAACTACGCAACGGATTTTGATGCGGTTTTTTAATAGATAGAGTGATTCAAGAGGAAGGTTTATATGTATAATAACATCCATTAAATAGTGGAGTAGGCTATATATTTTATACCCGTGCGAAGCCGGAGCGGGTCACTAGTAAGTATATATTTCTTAAATATAGTCTAAAATGTACTTACCAAGGGGCTAGTTCAATTAGTGTGTATTATAGTTAAGGTATTCAAAATTGTTCAGACAAGATTGGGAATGCTAATTATGTCTTGCTTTTAAAGTAAAATTAGGTGGTGTACTCGTATTATACCTTGAATAAAAAAGTAACCTTAAAATATAAGTAAGTAACGAAAAACGACATAAAAGTATAAGGGAATCCAATGAATTTAATGAAACTGAATATAATTTCAGTTAAAGTTACTTCACTAGTTATAGCCGAGTGAGTATGAGGAGGTGTATGAGGGTCAATGAAGCGAAAGTGGTCTGTCAGGATCGAACAAATAGGAATCCGTGATCTCTGCCTTACCCTCTACAGGGAATCAAACGTCATAAGTATGTACCATATTTCTTACCAATGTGTCCGCACCTTTACTCGCGACAGTTCGTCGCTATGCGTCCGCGTTTCGTGATAAGTGTAGACAGAATCTCGGGGGTTTTATGCCTCATAAACTTACAGGCTATGATGACGGTGATTGAGAAAAAAGTTAATGAGTTACTGTACATATATAGCACGGATAGATGTCACTAGATATTGATAATTACGCGTAAGTGTTCATAAATACCTGTTGTTACAAAAAAGACAAAGACGTTCATGACCCTTGCGGGGTAGTGTTGACCCACGTGTTGACCAGATAGTGAGTACTTAATGTGACAGGTGGTAAGCCATGTCGCCATTTACAAGCATTGATTAGTTTGTAACAAAGTATAATAAATATCAAAATTACATTCATACTTACATTTTATAAACAAAGAATCACCCACAGAGATCACGGATCCCCATCTGTCCTGATCCTTACTAACTTCACTTTCGCTTTATTGTCACTCCTCGGCGATTACAGGTACTTCTAACGTCACTACTATATTTATATTGCATATTCTTTATAATAAACCAACCTAGTTTTTTCCTAGACGCGTATAGTATAAAACAAAGTCGCTTTCTCTGTCCCCATGTCCATTTGTATGCTTCATCATCATCATCATCAGCCTGTCTGAATCCACTGTTGGACATAGGCCTCCCCCAAATGACGCCACTTCTCCCTGTCAGTGGCCGTTCGCATCCATTCAATGCCGGCCAATCTGCGCAGGCCGCCCCACACTACGTTTACCGAGACGCGGTCTCTACTCTTGGACATTTTTGCTCCAACGACCATCAGTCCTCCTGCATACGTGACCAGCCCAACTCCACTTCAGCGTGCTAATTGTCATAATGTCGGTAACTTTAGTTCTCTGGCGTATCACCTCATTTCTGATGCGATCTACCAGAGAAACCCCGAGCATCTTCCGCTCCATAGCATTTGTATGCTTAAATCTTTGAAACTACGCAACGGATTTTGATGCGGTTTTTTTAATAGATAGTGATTCAAGAGGAAGGTTTATATGTATAATAACATCCATTAAATAGTGGAGTAGGCTATATATTTTATACCCGTGCAAAGCCGTAGCGGGTCACTAGTCTATATAATAAACCAACCTAGCTTTCTCCTAGACGCGTATAAGAAAGGCAGGTATTTTATTTGCATGCTGAGTGATCATAGTGTGTCGTTTCCACCAAATGAGCTTCGTGGTATAAAGGAGGACGCACTCAGGCGGAAGGACGCTTACAAACGGGTCCTTCCCGTTTTAGCGGTACCATGGCTACTCGATTGTTTATGGGTACTCGATGGCCGGCCCAATAAGACATGACAGTCAGATAGACGCCATATTGAAAGGGTGACGTTAGAAGGCAATTAGAATGAAAGTCTTGTAATTAATTACTCTCCAGAGATTGGTCTTTATAAAGCCTTTACCTAAAAACTTGTATGTATGTATATGTAAGGTATATATTTTACTGAATCCTTATTACTATATTCTATTTGAAAAGTTAAAAGAAAACAGTGGAATGATCTTGTTTTACTAATTTTCTTGAACATTGAAATACTGTCGTACCTTTATCATTTAATTAAATACAATTGATTAGTGCTTCTGTTACGTAATGTGGAAATTAGCAACATCATTAAATAATTTAACGACTTTATGTTTTAAGATAAAAGGAACTATTTTCATTGTATAATTTACCTTAATTCTTGTCTTAATACGAACTACAATAATCTGTAAATTGGACGATATTTCGTGTTAGTCTGACATTCGAATATATTATAATTAGTCGTCTTCTGCTTAAAATATCAATCCCTATAGTTAGTAGGAAGTTTAATTCTATACAAATATAACTTTACCTTAATTCGCTATATTTAACTGCAGGTTATTAAGGTCGCAAGATAACATCGCGTGAGTTTTTGTGTATTCAAAATCGCTCATCAGTTAGGACTCCCCGTAAAATCTAATTTGGTTAACAATGTGCCTAAATCAGTAATTAAGGTTTATTTTTAAACTCTTTGTTTGCGATCACGGCATCGCCTTTAAAAGGATCTGTGTGTAATTACACAGGGCCTTAAGCTTATCAGATGATACGTCGTTCAAATTAATCTTTTGTTGTTGGAAAATTGTGTTTGATTGCGAAGACAAAGCCAATTAGAATGGCGAGTTTTGTATGGGTAGGCTCACGAATGTGTCAAAATATACCTCATTTCATAATGTTAGGCCTTGATTAGAATTTGCCTATCTGGAATATTGATCTGGCAAAAAATTCGTTTAACGGAAGTGTTCGAATTATTCCATTTTTTCCAATTATTTGTGGTCTGCTAATTAAGTATTTACTAATGAAACAATGGCGGTTACCGTATTGGTTGGGACGTAAATAGAATATTACGTAGTAGTTAGCTGCTTTTCTTACTCACTTATTATACAGGGTTATTTGTAAAACATCAACAACCTCGCAAGACCAGGTAGCTATCATCGTAAACAACAACATTTGTTCTACGACTTTTGATAATTTGACACATTTTACTTTCATACAAAAATAAATATCAATTTAATTTTACGTTTGAATGTTCTTAACTCTATGCGTTCTCTAACTCTATATTAATTAATGTATTGAGTTATGATAAAACTCGTAGAACAAATGTTGTTGTTTATGATTTTAGCTATCTAGTCGTGCGAGGTTGTTGATGTTTTTCAAATAACCCTGTATACATAGTTAGTACCTAAAGGACTATGACTAACTATAATTTAATAGGCAGTGGACAAGCAACCGATCTCTAATCAATTTAAATACATATACTACCCCTTAAGTTAGCGAAAGATATCTTAACAGTATTATAAATTCTATCCACAAGTGACAAAAGATTATTAGTAATATTTACATCTATAAATATGTGTTTTTCATTCACATACATAATTTACCGTCGCTAGCATTAAGGGAAAACATCGTGAGGAAACCTGCCTATCCCTTGGAATACGTAATAGTCATAGCCTATATACGGCGATACAAGTCACTACCTCTCACGTTGTGTGTTGTCTATCTAGTGAAACGCGGGCTTTCAGTGACCCATACCTAACATGCCTTCGAAATTTCGTAGATAAGCACTCAAGCCTTTGACTACCCCGTCACAATAAAAAGGGAGTTGTCTATACATAAGTCGGGAAGCGTATATACATATATCTTTAAACCCTAGTGCTATCTAGTGCCATGGTATCCCTGTTGAAGCCATTTGTATAGTCCCTGAGGAAAATGGCTTCTGTGAAGCGGAGAGCTAGCCGGAGGGAGCCCCTTGCATTTGTAATTGTTTCAGCCTCCGTCGACGCTGCCCTGAATAAGTTCAGGCCGCTCTCAGCCCCGTTTACATGGGCGGATCAGCTGCTATTCAATTTGCTATGTTTTTAGTCTGTCTGGAAGCCTGTCTGGTATGTGTAGGGTGTATGACAGGTATTAGTCTAGCTGGGATGAGAATTAAATGCTAACTGGGTGTATTTCTTTGTGATGTTTATTAGGTAACTAAAGGAATATAGGTGGGGTTTATTGAGCTATGGCGTGGTCAATAATAAATGCATAAACATCGATATGATCACAGCTTCGTTAGTTTTTGTAAAGATGACCGAAATATTGTGTCTACACACACATATTGTGTATTCACCTCGAATAGAAGCAAAATTATAGTAATTTAATTTAAAGACCAAAGCAACCAAATAGTAAAACCTGTAGTATTTTATTATCTGTGGTAAAACTATGAATTAATTTTTATCAAACCTAACACTTTATTATGCAGAATATGCCTTAAATAAAACTAAACAAAGTTATATTACACTTCACCAGCAACAGTCGGGTTTAGATCATCTTAAACTTGCTGGTATAACTATCTTCGAAGGACATCTAAGTATTTCACGAATTACTTTAAATTAAAGTAAAGACCTGAAATGCCTGCCTCCATCAATCCATACGTTACATAAGTAATGCACCTACATATGTCGTCTCCGCATCTTGTTTTGAGACACCCCGACAGACAAACGTGACTAGCATGCCACTTAAACTGGGTTACTCGCTTAGATAATGTATTATATACTTAGTGTACTTGCATGAAGGAATACCTATACATTCCTCGTTGATAGGCTATGAAGAATATATTGGAGACTTGTAGAGGAAACATTATCAATACATAGAAGAATAATTATAACATTTGGACATTATTGCACCTATTGAACTAGCCCCTTGGTAAGTACATTTAAGACTTGTGTTAAGGGTACTAGTCAACGTATATTTAAGAAATGTATACATATTATATATAGATAAATACATATATAGCATATATAATCAACCACCAGACTGGAAGAAACTGAAAGCAGTAAAAAATTGTAGTTCTTAACTCTGCCTCCACCGGGAATCGAACCCGGGACCCCACAATTAGCGTTCAGGTGTCTAACCGATCGCGCCACGGAGGTCGTCAAATATAATTTCGTAATAATATCGTATACTGTCCAGAAATATCGTATACTGTCCAGAGTTAGCTGGTAAGAAAAAGAATATGAACTATCTGCAGTTATTCCTGCATGTAGTAGGAGGCAACTACGGGGACTAAATGGGATCAATTGGGCGATGTGCTAGCAAACCTGTCACCAATTTTCGATATGACATCACAACCCCAATATTTATGCTAGAAAGTATGTATAAAGTCTCTGAATGTTTTAAGACGTAAACCATGAATAAAATAATACCTATAACCTATCGTCTAGTAATCTTCTTACGTCATACCATGTTGAATGATTGATAAGCTAATAATCGATTACTTTTCAAAAGCTAGAGATTACAATGAATGGATACACTTGTTAATCAAACTATTCTTAAATACTAACTAGTTACTTAATTTTATAATACTTTCGTTAAACGAGTATGTATATCGTAATACACGTTACATTTACTACTTTTCTTGCCTTCGCGTCTCACGTTTGACGCTTATAAATGTTTCTTTCTCTCTCCGTAATAGCGGAGCGACATCTGTGTTCCGTCGCGTGTAATTAGGCCTCCCAGACGGTGAGAGTAATCCGGCGTATTCGCGGCCTGCTGTTTACCATTTTCACTCACTGCAATGGCGTCTTAGACGAGAAATGCTAAGGATTTCCTATTGAATATACGGAGATGATTATGTAGTTAGGTTGAGGATGAATCTTTCTTTTTACATACATACACATCACACCCCTTTCTCCAGGTGTAGGCAGATAACGGCTCTCCATCTGTCCCGATCCTGACAAACCACTGTCGCTTCATTGACTTTCATGCGCCTCATATACACTCTACTATGTTTAAACTATGATATGCACGTATGCTCTTCTCAATCTTAGTCACTAAGTCTTCTACATAATCTTAATTATACTAAATTTAGTAGCAAATAAGCTTGCATGTGCTAAGTAACTCTGATCACCCCTTTTAAAGATAAAGTCGTGTATCTGTATTGTTGTATATATTATATGTGTAGAAGTAAGAAACTGGATCGGCAGTCATGATGTGCTATCAAAAGCCTTAAGTAGTTTTTAATAGGCTATAGATTGCACGTGCTATTGAACATTGTATTTGATTGGTTTTCAAGTACATTAACGTATTTGCATTACGACTGTAATCCTTAACTATAAGAGTGTGCAGAACTTTGGTATCAAATATATCTATATTAATCAGTCTATAAATAGATAATAAAATGATATACTTTTTTAGAATACTATTACACCAATTTAACTAGTCCTTGCTTAGTACATATAAAACTTGTTAAATGTTCTTAGTTTAGTGTTCAATATGAAGTTACCTTAGTAATATTTTCTACATACATTTATACTTATGACCTATCTTTTTCAAGAGTGAACAAAACCTCGAAAATATATCCTATAGCTTTACTATCAGTGTTTTAGTTATTAACAAAACAAATTTTTTAACACACAACGGTACCTTAACAGCTGATCACTCCCCAACTACCTCCACAACCCAAAACTCGTAGTATCGATTGCATAGCTTACATAACAGGCCGTAGCAACCGCTCCGTAGTACAGAGACAAAGAGGTTGTCATCTGGCCTTTATCGGTAATGATTTGTGGAAATACCTTTGCCTTTCAAAGGTTGAATCAGACGTACCAGCACGCTATGTGACGTAACTGTGTTGCCAGCTGAAGTTTAGTGGAAACTAGCATCTAGAATATAGTTTAAAAGCTAAGCTAAAGTAAGGTACACGAGAAAGTATTATAAATCTATTCATTACTCGGTAAACGTAGTGAAGGACGCCCCCCTGCTAGATGTTCTGATGATCTGAAAGAGGTCGCTGGTAGTTGGCTGAGGGCCACGAGTGATCGTGTTTTGTAGCGTAACCTTGGTGAGGCCTACGTCCAGCAGTGGACTGACATAGACTGATTGATTGATTTATTAAAAGGATGTTGTCCCATGATAGCTGAGAGTATATATAATGTTTAAGGAGGTTACTTATTGACTAGGAGAGTGGACCTATTGGTCCGTGGGCTAGCAACTTGTCCCTATGTTCCATATAACAATATTGATGTGAATTTATGTATATTAGGAGCATGTATGCGAGCTTTGTACATTCAAAAGAATAAGAATTATCAGGAAGTTCGGTGGCTTATGTTTCGCAAATACATACACATAACACCTGATTCCCTATAGAGGGGTAGGCAAAGATCCTGACAGAGCACTTTCGCTTCATTGACATTTATACATCTGCTCATACACACTTGGCGGTTATAGGTACTTCTAGCGTCACCCTTTTTCATAGCAAGCAGCAAGCATTTCACCAAGCAGTGGAAGACTAAACAACCGTCGCTCGATGAAAATGTGCTTTTCAATCAGTCTAGCTTTCTAAAACTGATCTGGACTATCAATCACGCCGGTTCGTGTAGACCTAGATAAATACAGAATTGTACACGAAAATAATACAGACGCCAACCTAACCTATCCTTTTTACTAAGCTATATTTATTGTTCCTTATAGTTAGTATTTTTAATGCAGCTTTAAATACATACATACGTATACATCACACCTGATTTCCTGTAGAGGGGAAGGTAGAGATCACAGATCCCCATTTGTCCCGATCCTGATAGACCACTTTCGATTCATTGACACTTATACATCTTCTCGTACACTCGGCGGTTATAGGTACTTCTCACGTCAGCCTTTTTCAATAACTATAGCAGCTTTAAATTTTCCTTATTGGAATGTTTTCATCTTTTTCAATTATTAACATATGTATTACATATGAATATGAACAGGACATGTATATGAGTTGTATTTTGAATCTATTTTATTCCTATGGTACACATACATAATATTTTTTCGTGCAAATATTTCCAATTTAGCCTCGAAAAGGCTTCCACGCGTGATTGACTTTTAATTGTTGTGCGATTGAAAACAGAATGGTAAGCTATGTGAATCAATTTCCATAGCTCTGAGCTTATCTGGAACTGTAACCTGTAACCAGCTGCCATTCTATTGCAAACAAGAGTGTAAGAGCTTTAGAGAGTTGTACATACATAATATATATTCACGCCTCTACGCCAATAACGGGATAGGCAGACGACGATACTTAGAAATGTCCTTTGCTTCACTCACATCCATTAACGTTCTCATATATACTCTTCTTTTCTTCACGCTGTTTGAGAAAATATTGTCGTTAATACTAAGATTAACTACTTACATCTTCATACATACTACGCACGTTTTTCAACAAAGTTGTAGGTAGAGATCATGTATCCCTATTTTCGTCAAAGCTGTCACTTTCACTTCATTGATATCCATAGATATTAATCATCTACTTCTCGTCTTAAATAGATTATAGTAGCGTCAAACGTGACAGATGGGTTTACAAGATCAACTTACTGTAATCCTTTGTTTGTACGTATACTAAAAACATAAATTACTTCGTAACTCAACAACACAAATCAAAATCCACTTTAATTTCAATCAAGTGGGGTCATTTTTCTCGTATTGACTTTAGAACTTTACCATTCACCTTGGTAGGACGTCAATCAGCCTAGATTTGGAAGGCTATTCCTAATTCGAATTTGATTACTTTGGGGTATTTTGGAGCTAGCAACACTGGGCACTGGTCTAGCATGGTAATAGGTTGAAACAATTGAGGGTGATCTTGGTGCGTCCTCAAATTGCGTTATAATAGCGCCCGGGGACATTATTTGTCCATTACACCTAGGGATGGGTGTAGGTTTTGTCGGTATATACTCGGACAACAGTATTTTTTTCTGATTATAGTTGTTTTGATGAGTATAAGTGCAGGCATGAGAGTACTATGTAAATATGAGGCGTATGTTCAAATATAACTTACATAGATAATTTATAGACATCATAACATGCCCAGATAGAAATATGTGAACTCAGTAATCTCTGTCTATTCTACTTAAGGGAAACGAGTTGATGTGTATGGTATGTTTAAGGTAGTTTAAAATAGTCTATTAGGAGTTTTCATTATATTGAGCAAATTAATAACGTGATTTTTTTTGTTTGCAGGTATGTAATTTACATCATATGGAGCTATTGCTGCGACCATCCAAAAGTAAATATATCCTCAATTATATTTTTATTTACATATTAATATGGATTGATCATACTCAAGTTACATTACGAATATAGTCACAGGACTACAGAGGATAGGTAGCAAAACAACAGACGATATTATATACTTATCCAGTGCGGTGGGTAACAAACAGTTCGAGTATTTACTCACTACCTAAACCCCTCACTACTCATAGGCAGCTCGTGTCACGACAAAGGCGACCATCGTGATGTTACCTGGTCGTCACGCTTAATAAATCCTCCATGTTTAGCATCTGTGTATAGGCTAATGACGCCTAATAGTCCCATTTAATAGGCACACATCAGCATGATTAATAGGTTTCGACAAAACGCCTTTTGGAGTTGTCGTACATACGTGTACTAAAACTATATACATTCATGTACTTGATCTTAATTCGTTTTAAAGAGAACGGTAGTTTGGAAAATCTATAGCCTCTGTTAGTATATGTTCTTTTAAACAGCTTTGTAATTAGTATTATATGTATGTATGTCATTTAGTATCCGCCACGGTGTTATGACGATATTGAAATGTAATATTAAGATATTGCTTGACCATCGACTTGATTACTGAATAGCAACTTACTATTTCTGGCATACCTGTTGACTGATGGAAATCACCACCTATTGTGCAAAGGCTGTCATTGGCACTCTGTAATATTAGGTAACTAAGGGGCTATGTTTAAAAATAATCTGAGGAACGCTCAGATAGCAACCTATACTTCATTTTGATATCACAACCACCCTTACACGACTAATAAATTTACCCAAGGACTGTCAGACCAAATCACTTGCATACTTTATCGACGTTTTATAGTTTAAGTAGTTAATTAGCTTCTTCTAGACAGCTGACTCAAGGGGCTTAGCCGTAGACTATTTGCATAGACTGAACGCTTTGACATTTCGATTTCCACCTAATTAACGCAAGGGATAGTTTACAGGAAAGAGTTGGATTTTCCTACTTCCCCTCCCGCAACGGATAAGCTTCACCCCCTTAAGGTCTGGTTGTACTGGCGGGTATATTTTAAAAGTTATCCTTTAGTCTGGAAATTGAGGAAATTGTGAATACGTATCCATGCGGGGTAGTCAAAGGTTCAGTTATCCATCCCCGTAATCGCGGAGGTAGTAATTTTATGATTATTACCTGTTCAAGGAACACGTAGGTTTCCTCACAAAATTTTTCGTCACCATTGTATTCGATAAATTTAGTAATGTATTGTTATTAATATAATAAAATTCAATGTAAATTGAAATTAGCAATATCAGTAGACAAGTATATTTTACTTGCACACATGTATCTATCTATACATAAATATACACCCTACTTTCGCGAATATAATATCAGTGTCAATGAAGGCAAGGAGGTTTATCAGGACTACGAAGAATAAACTATCTATCATCTCAACTCTTAAGTAATATCAGTTAATTATACAATTGTCCCAAGATACGAAAGTGTAATAATTCATGAAATATGGTCGATATTCTCGCCAATGTAAATGCAGCTTAACAAGCTTCATTAAGTACGAAGGGTTTGAAAATCAACGTCAAACGGGTGGTCCTACTTATTTTTTTATATGCCCCAAGTCTGTCAAAGGTAATTGAGAATGTTCCCTCAAGTATGTACTTAAATAAGTTAGTGGGTTGGTATATCATAGTATCACAAGTTACTTATTGACAATTGTAGATAAGTCGCTGTTAAAGAGGTTGGAATAACATGAATTTATTCAGAGTGAACAAACATGTAATACATCATCCGATACTTACTTAACTTTGCGTTATCTATTTTGTTTTATTCATAATAAAAACGTAACTTTGTACATTGCAACTAAGATTTTTTTTGTAGAAACGACTTTTTCTCTTATAGCCATCTTTCTAAGGCATATAACTTATCACTACATAGTATAAAACAAAGTCGCTTTCTCTGTCCTTATATCCCTTTGTATGCTTAAATCTTTGAAACTACGCAACGGATTTTGATGCGGTGTTTTTTAATAGATAGAGTGATTCAAGAGGAAGGTTTATATGTATAATAACAACCATTAAATAGTGGAGTAAGCTATATTTTTATACCCGTGCAAAGCCGGAGCAGGTCATTAGTACACTCATATATATATATATATATGTATAGCTAAATAAAATATACATTTTAAACCCCTGTTAGGCCAATCACCAACCCGGCCTGACCATTCACAACACTGCCTCCCATCGCTTCAGAGCTAAAACTATGATGAATGCGTGCAAACAATAAAAGTGATTTATAAATGCGCGCCGCCGTCACAGCGGATTTATTGGTGCACCCGCGGCAATATGACTGTTTATCAATTTTATTATTATCTGCAATGTTTTGTGTTTGTTCACTATACTGTGAGGGATATGGTTTGTATTGTATTGAGTAATATATTGTACGAGTATTACTTACATATATTATAACTTGTTTTATGTTGTCATATAAGTTTAAGTAATAATAATATTGCAGGATTTTATTACACCAATTGAACTAGCCCCTTGTTAAGTATTTAAGACTTGTGTTAAGGGTACTATTCCACGTATATTTAAGAAATGCATACATATTATAAAGAGATAAATACAAATATAGCATATATAATCAACGACCAGACTGGAGTAGCGCTTAGCCCGGCCTTCACCGGGAATCGAACCCGGGAGCTCACGATTAGCGTTCAGGCGTCTAATCGATCACGCCACGGAGGTCGTCAAAGTAAAAACTATCGAGTTTTGGAATATCTGATATACATAAAAAGGATATATAGATAAATCTGTCGCTACCTCAGTCAAGATAGAGACAACCACATTAGCAACAAACCAATTAGAAAAATACCATAGAGTTATGCCAGGTACTAAGAATTTAAAATCTAAGGTTAAAGTATGTTTATCGACTCGAAATCAATTTTTTCTTACATTCTGTCACATCAGTAACAATTCAATCCAATCTACCATACCTCTGCACGATATATTAATATAGAACTAAATGGCCTATGTACATAAACGAGGCTCGAACCCGCGTCCATATTGGCGAGTGCTCGGCGACAACCGTCCCTGACCCCAGCGATAGTCAGAGCGGTCACTCACCTCACTCAGTCGCGCCACTAACCAAAAACTATGTCTATGTAACTACTGTGGAATAGAGCACTATGGATTCAAAATACATACGCTTCACGACTTGTGTATACACACTCCCTTTTTTATTATGGCGGGGTAGTAGGCTTGAATGCCGAATGAAATTTCGAAGGCATGTTAGGTATGGGTCATTAGATAGACAGCATATCACTAGATAGACAGCACCCAACGTGATAGGTAGTGGTATCGCCATATATAGGCACTGACTATTACCTAACCTAAGGGATAGGCAGGTTTCCTCACGATGTTTGCCCTCACCGTTAGCGACTGTAAATTATGTAATTATGTATGGATTCAATTATGTCCTATTTGTTTTCATTCTTTAATATGCCATTCACCATTAAGGTTATGTCGGCGAAAGTACAAACACTGATGCCTAGGCGTTTGCACTTCTTGTTATTGCGTCGCTATGGTTTATACCAACGCCGCCAGCCGCTACAACTGAAGAAAAACGAGGTTGAAGCTCCAATTCTTCTCTTCATTGTTCTTCGGTTCGTACCAGTTGAGGATTCTTATCCCAATGACAACATGGCTTGCCACCTGTCACGTTGAGGTACTAACTATCTAGTTACCACGTGGGTTCGAGGTAGCCATAGAATTGCTACCTCTGCGACTGCGGAGATAGATACCTGAACCTCTGACTACTCCGCATGGGTTAATTGCATGGCTTATTACATACACGCCTGATTCCCTGTAGAGGGGTAGGCAGAGATCACGGATCCCCATTTGGCCCGATCCTGACACTTTCGCCTCATTGACATTCATACATCTTCTCATACACTCTCGGTGGTTATAGGTACTAACTACTAACGTCACCTTTTTCAATATAGTGCCTATCTGACTGTTATATGTCTTATTAGGCCGGCCCCTACGTTATTATCTGCCTCATTATTTGGAATATACATTCTTGTATATATAGTAGATGTACTAGTGACCCGCTCCGGCATCGCACGGGTATAAAATATTATAGCCTACTCCACTATTAAAAGGATGTTATTATACATATAAACCTTCCTCTTGAATCACTCTATCTATTAAAAAAAACGCATCAAAATCCGTTGCGTAGTTTCAAAGATTTAAGCATACAAAGGGACATAGGGACAAAGAAAGCGACTTTGTTTTATACTATGTAGTGATAGTGATAAACTTAGGTACCATTTAAGTCTAGGTCGTAGCCGCGTGCCTACTTACCATACGGGGTTACGTGGCTAGACAGGTCGCGGCTGACACGGCAGCTGCTGCGTCATTGCCGCTATTGCTTACGGTGCCGGGATCAATACTCGGTGCTACAACAAATGTTTTGTGCGGTGGTAGTGTGGGACGTAACAAAATTTAACAGCTGTTTTTTAACGTATATTGTGGAAGGTAACTAAAGGACTAAGATTAAAGGTAAATAGATCTAATTCTGCTACATGCATTCATATATTCACGCCTCTACGTTCTAAAAGGGAATGGTAGAAACTATCGATCGCCACGTTG